>VZTO01028114.1:2956-20022 GCA_013400615.1 Syrrhaptes paradoxus | reverse complement strand
AGCCTTTCCCAGAGCAGCACAGCAGTGTATTCACACCTCACCCGACTAATACATCTGTGTGCTCACACTGAACACAGTGCTTCCAAAGATCCTCCTTAAATTCTTGGCCCACATGTGTGTTTGAGCAGGTTAAGAAAATATCCTCAATACAAAAACTCTGAAGGAATGAAACCAGATGTTGCACAACTGCTGCTCTCTGCACAGCTGGGAATTTTAAAAGTGGTTTTATGTTAGAGTTTGGTTTTTTTCCATGGGTATTTAACAAAGAGTTGTAAACCTTCTCTCAAAAAGATGACAGTTCTTTTAATGGTTTTAACAACCTGATCCCCTGCAGCCTTCTGAGAAGTCACTCTAGCTTATCCCCTGTGCAGTGCAGCTGCCCTGGCACTGCTCAGTTTGCTCAACTCCTTCCTGAAGAATTCAGTTCTTGGAGTGTGGAGTGTCCAGGTCTGTGCTGACCTCTCCCAGTTATGCAGCTGCAGCAGGGGCAGTTGGAGCTGGGACATTATCATGCCATCCTCCAAGTTGTGCTGGAACTTGGTTGCTCCCTGAGAGACCAAACCACTCAGGATCAGTGGTCCCGCCTGTGTCCCCAGCAAGAGGACAGCAAGGACAGAGTTGGCTGGTGATGGCTTAGAGCAGGAGAATAAATTGTGTGAGCACGAGCAGGGCTGGAGAGCTGACATAGCTGTGGCAGCCCATTGCTGTGGGCACCGTTCCCTGCCACGTGAACACGCTGACCTGTCCTTTGCAGGTCACCTTTGCTTGGGGCTCTGCCCTTGCATGGCACCGTGGTGCAGCAGCAGCAAAAAGTGTCCCTGGTGCTGCTCATCCTCCTTGTCTGTCCTGGATCAGTTACAACCTCCTGCCCCAAAACACACGGGAGAGATGGGATTCCCACACAGCACCAATCCACACGGCTGTATCTTTAGCATTAAAAGAGTAAAAGCCTCTATTCATGGCTCTCTGCATCCCAACATAATTAATTAGTTGGAGCTTTGCTGCCTGAAGGAAGGGTGCACACAGGAAAGTACTGGCTGCCTTTCTCCCTCCTCTTTCCTCACTTCTCCTCCCCAACAACTCCACTTGTACGTATTTATTTAGGACACTTTCTCATCCAGGTGCACTACCTGAGCCTCCCAGCTCTTTGAAACCATTTGAGCCTACAAGGCAAACACGGGCACCAAGGCTGTTTAGATAAGAGAACAGCAGGGAAAGACGCAGATGGGGCCCAACCACAGTCTAATAACGTACTCTGTGTTATCATGCTCGAACAACTTGGCAAAACACACATTGATGGCAGTGGGCACGGGGATGGGACTGCTGTGTGTTTGTTTGTACAGACCCATATAGCCTATAAGCAGAGGTAACCACCCAGGTCTCCAACATTAACATATCGGGGAGGCTTTGGGGCATAGAATGGTTAAGAGGGCAGAAAGAACAGGTGAATATCGATTAAGTCAAAAAAAGCTTCACGAGCAACTGAGAAGAATTAAAAAAAAAGAGCCAATAGAAAGGAAATACTGACTAGGGCTGAAAAATCCAGAAGGTGGGGAATGGAGGAGCAAGGGCTGAGAGGGCTGGAGGGCTTCCCTGCAGCACAGCACAGACAGTGAACCCCCAAGCCCTTTGTTGGGGTTTTCCACTCCTTGGTGGTGCCACTTTTGCTCAGGGGGTTAGAGACAGCACAGAGAGAGCTGCTCTCATTGCACTGTGCTTGCCTCAACCCCCTGCAAACTGCATCCCTCTGCCACCACCTGAGCTGTTCCCTTGCCAGGGAAACTTGCAAAGCCAAAGGCAGCCCAGGTGTATGTAATACATTATTCAAGGGAAAGAAAAGGGAGGAAAAAAAAAAAGCAAGCAGGAAATCCAGCAAATCTCATTAGGCTAACAGAAGTGCCCGTGTACCCAGCATCATCTCAGCTAGAGCCACGGTTTGAACTGAGGAGGAAAAGAGGGAGGACGTGGCTGTGCTGCCAGGGACTTCACACACAGCCCTTGCCTGCGCTCACCCAGCCCTGCCAGAAGCATCTTTCCCCCTTGCTGCACTGGGCTGCTCTGCAGAGCAAACTCTGCTTTTGCGGTACACCCAGTTACACCAAAATGGCAGGTTCCCACGAAACAACACAGAACATCCAGTGCAAAGCCGATCGGGGTAGGAACATCCAAGTTATGACAGTGTAGAAGGGATGGAGAATTCACCCCTCAGCAGTAACGCTGGTGGCTCTCTGAAAGCTCTGCCTGACCGCAGGCAACACTACCATCTGTGGAATGGGCACGTTAAAAGGCTTCTCCCCATCCAGACACGCTGCAGGCTGTTTGCAAGATGCTGTCAGATGGCACTCGCTTCTCTGCAACCCAGCACCTTCCATTGCAAAGGCTTATAAGGGCTAAGTACACAGACTGCCCCTGTCACAGAGCAGCAGTAAGTGATCTACAAAAGCTGATCTTTATTGTAATACACCCAGACAGCACAATCCCTTGCAACTACGAAGAAAAAACAAATGAGTAGCAAGTACACCCTACCCTGGGGTAAACCAGCACAGCATCATTTATTTCGATTTTGAAAGGAATAATTGCACCTACCCTTGACTCTAAGTACCCGTGTGAAATGGAGCAGACAGCAAATGCAATTAAATTAAGCGTCAACAGCATTAAACATCAGTTCTTAACTCTCAACCTACCCCATCCATCAGCTAACAAGCACCCTGACCTTCCTCCAGAGATCCCCACACCAGAGCTCTGCTGGCTGCTCCTCCTGCTCCTTAGGGGGTGAATTCGTCATCTGCAGCCAATCCTTTAGGAAGGGACAAGTAATTCCTTAGTAGAAGCTTAGCCAAAAAGAATCTGTAAAAAACATGCTCAATAAACCCCTGATTTTTAGCTCTACTAGCCAAAGGAGTTCTAACACCCCCTACAAGCCTGTCCATCTCGCGGGATGGGGAGCAGGCTGGGTTATTTAAAGGTGAGGAGCGAAGCACAGCATCCCTCGCCCACACTCAGAGCGGTGGACACGTTCTCTCACCACCTAAGCACACGAATCCCTCGATGCAACAGAGACGATGGGTGGAAGCTCAAAGCGGCTGCTCTGGATGGCAGCTTCCTCCAGAATGCTGTATTTACGGGGACCATTGGAATAGCTACTGGGTCACCATCGTGCTGAGATCAGCTGAAACCTCCCCTGCCCAGCACCAGGCACCCGAAACAACAACCAAGAGATGCTGGGGGACAAAAAAACCCCAAACCTTCAGGGAGTGGGCTGTGACAATGACTGCCCAGCCCAGAGAGATGCAGCCAGCACTGGGAAGGCAGAAATGTCTCCAAACCCTCTTTGTGCCTCACTGCAAGCTGCTGCGAAGGCTGGGGCAGCCTGGAAGCACTCAGCAGCCCTGTGCAGTGCACATCTGCCTGTGCCAGCATCGCCGCGGGGTGCTGCACCAGGGGAATACCCTGCAGCTTCTTCCTCAGCCTCTTTCAGTCAAAGACAACCTTCTGAGGCTTTGGGATCAGGATATTTTTTTCGAAGTTTGCCATCAGAATTATCGCTGGGCTGACGATGATCTCTGCAGCTCTGGGACGGCTGCCTGCTGGATGTGCTGCCCAGCCACACCTCCCCGTACTGAGTGCTGCTTGGATTCAACTCCTGCTCCCTTCCCACCATATGGTGTCTCTTCTCTTCCCCTCCCTCTTTGCTCAGGCGCCTTTCCTGCGGAAGCTTGCAGGGAAATAGGACCTCCGTCCCTCCCTCCGCTTTGCTCCGTAGGCGCAGCTCTTTGTTTGGGGACGCGGGGTGTATCCTTGGCTGGTGTTAATTAGAAAGGTCACATCAGCGCTCGTGGCACTGAGAGCCAGAGGACACCGAGCGGGTGCTGCCCAGGAGAGTTTGCATCCACTGTCCTCTCCCCAGTAGGATTTGAGCAACACCACGTCCCCTAATTTTTAATTTGGATATTGGCCATTTCACAGCAGTGCCTTCAGCACGGGCAGGCTGCAGAGGGATCGGGCACATCGAGCGGATGCACAGCACAGCCGCTCCCCAGCACTTTATTTCTCCTTCTGCATTGAAAGGGGAGGGGGAAGGGAGGCATCAGCATATCTGCTAAATTAGGGCAAGTCGCACAGCACTGGCTGGCTGATCTGGCAGTGGAGAAACAAAGAGGAATAATAAAAAAAAAATATATTGGGAAACCACTGTGCTATGCAGAGCAAATCCACAAGTTCTTCACCCCCCAAACAATTTACTGAAATTTCACATTTGGCCTCAGGTTTTGGAGGTCTCCAAGGAGAGAGGCTGTGTGCTCCCCCAGCCCGTGCAGAGCCACAATTAGTGCAAAGATCAAGAGGGATCTGGTCTAAAGACAACATTAAAGCACTTCCACACAGCATCCCCGTGGTCCCACAGCCCGGGGCAGACCAACAGGTGGGGAAGAGGATGGGGCACGAGGTGGGTGGATGAGACAGGATTACCGAGCACGCTTTGGCTGGCAGGCAGAGAGTGTGCACATGACGACGGTTGAGGTAGTTAAAAGACACTAAAAGAATCAACTCCCCCGTGTCCTTCCAGCCTAGAGTCTCCCAGGTCCTTACGCTCAAAATGGAAATGAAGAATCAATTTCTTCCTCACGGCTCAGCCCCATTCTTTCCTCTTATCCCACTTGTCCCCAAACACTGCCCATTTCCCCCATTAAATTATTGCTGACAGAGCCCTTTAAATTACAATGCAGGCTCTTGCACCGCCTAATCCACTTAACTCAACCCCAGCTGATTAAATTGGATGCCATATGGTGGGAGAGCACTGGTGTAATCCGCAGGGACGGGGACACACTCGACTCATTACCTGGAGTGCAGCACAGAGCCCTCTCGCCGCACGCCTCCGCGCCAGGGCCCTGCTTGCTGCAAGGGATGTGATTTGCAAGGTGCCGATCTCCAGCAACAACACAGGCTTTGGCAAGGTGGCAGTGCCATTAAATACAGCCCCAAGCAGCTTAGAGGCACAAATTGTCCTCTGTCTCTGCTGGCATCTGGCTGTTCCCCCATCCCCAGCTGGTGTAGCAAACACTCAGTCTCCCGAGGGCACTTTGGAAACTGAGAAAATTTGGTGCTTGAAAAAAAATACAGGTGGAGGAGGTCTGTCCATGGAGAAACGTGCCAGTATCTTGATTGCACTGATAGATGCAATAGCTGCCCTCAGACTAGGTCATTGTGCAGCAATGAGGATTATAATTAAAAAGGTCATAGCCTAGAATAACACCCTGCAACGCAGCCACAGCTGGAGAGCACATTCCCATGGGAAAGGGGAGATTTGAGGACACACTGAGCAGCTGTTGGCTGGAACATCTCTAGGAGCCAGCCCCCAGCACCACCAGAGCCACACAGAAAGGATCATGGCCATTGCCCAAACTAACAACATACCAGCACTTCCCCCCATGCAGCATTATCCCTCAGGAAAGCCCCATGCCAAGCACTGGCAGCACTCCTCCTAGCAAGCACCGTGTCCGAGACGTCGGCGTTAGTCTCATTTTGGGATGTACCATTTGAAGTGCAAGGACCGCTGATTTTCTCAGATACACTCTAAGCACCCTGGTTCCTTTTCTTCTGGTCTTAGTGACCAACTATCCCTCTTTCCCAATGAACTGCATGGCCAAATGAACTGCTGGAAGAAATTATAGCTGCTCTCAGCCCCAGCAGAGCCTTTGCCAAACACCCCATTAGCAGCAGACTGGAGAGGAGTGGTACGAGGGGCTGAGAAAATGCCAGGGCAGGAGACCCAGGTCCCCTCACAGACTGCAGGATTGCTTCCCTTTAATTATCTAAAACCACATGACAACCACACTGGAGAGAGAAAGAGCAATAACACCCATCAGGACTTGTTTCCTTACCTTTTGAAGGCTTAAGGTCAGATTTTCAAGCTGCTGCTCTAAGAGCCAGAAACCCCTCTAACAGCACCAGGAAAAATAAGAATCCCCAGGATCACAGGCGGTCAGGCTTTAAGAAGACAACCAATTGCTGTGAGAGCAAAGGGACATTATCAAAGCCAGCTGTGCCTCCCCAGGCCCCAAACAGCATCACCTGCGGTGTTCACGCTTTGGCCAACACAGGACTCCTGGGTCCTGGGGCTTTTTCTTTACCCAGGAGGCAGCAAATCCAGGATTTTAAAGCCACCATGCTGTCAACACCTATTTTTCTCTGCATTCCTAAATTCCAACTATTTCAGTAGCTTCCTAAGGGCATTTAGAGGTGGCAGAGAGTGAACACAAAGCGGTGTGTCCTCACCCTGGAGCTGCCCCAAGGAAAGAGCCGCAGATGTGGCTGCACTGCCTGGGTGGCAGATGCAGGAGGTGTTTGCAGCCCCCTCGGGCCACACGTGGTTTTATTACTCATGTCACTCCATTAGCAGGTGATGGATGGAGGCTGACAGGGGAAGGCAAGGCATTCCCTTCATTAGAGATAATAATACAATTTCCAGAGCATCCCCAAGGCCCTGCAGGACTTTACTAACCCCTGCTCTCATTCTGACGGATGCTGAGCCCCCCTCAGCCCTGCAGGTCTCAGCAGTAGGGGATGGAGGTGCTGAGCACATGCCACAGGCAAGCCCCATGGGTCTGATCCTGGCTGCAGGGCGGTGCAGAGGGGTTCTGCAGCCAGCCAGGCACCAAGTCCTCATTTGTGGGACTTGCAGATGTCCTGAGCTCAGCTTCCCCTCACTCCTGCAGTCCAGTAAGATGAAAGAGGCCAGATTCTGTATGTCCCACAAGCATGCATCCATGTCAAAACCTGCCAATAAAACCAGTACCATGAAAAATGTGCCACTGTGTTTGGCATGGTGGCATTTGGGGACCCCACAGCATCCACCTGCGGAGCCGTGGGAACTGCAGCAGTTTGTCCCCTCTGCTTTTCAGACTTGCATTTGGCCGCAGAGCTGGGGAAGACGCTGCTGGAGCGCAACAAAGAGCTGGAGGACTCCCTGCAGCAGATGTACGCCACCAACGAGGAGCAAGTGCAGGAAATTGAGGTAGGGACACGGCTGGGGACAAGAGCTGCTCAGCCACTACTGTCACCTATGGGAAAAGGTGGGGAAGGGGCACATCCACTAACGCCAACATCTCAGATGCCAGGAGAAAGGAAGGAATGTGCCACCAGGACTTAAAGTCTCCTCTGTATGTGCTTGAAGAGGGGTGGGTTAAGGTCTCGTCAAGCCCGTCCCAGCCCCAGAGAGGGTCCCCTTTCCCCACTGAGATTTTCCCTCTTCTCACATCCACACCCCCTGCCCAGATGTGCACTCCAGATTTTGGCACCAGGTTGCATCTGGGTCCCATTTGGCCTTCCCCTGCCCATCCGCCAGCCTTCACACTCATTTTTTCTTTTCTCTGCTGCTGCTTTCCCTTGATTCCAGTTATTCATAATCGTGTTTGTTCCCAGCTGGCCCCTCAGCACCCCCACAACACAGCCCCCTTTGTTAGAGGCATAAAATAGCTCTTTCTCCAAGAGCTGCAACCTAAACCACTGCTCTAAGCATCCTTTGGGGTCTGGGCAGTATTTCTAAGAGCCCATAGAACTAAGCTTAGAGGCTTAAACTGCTGTGCTGGGAGGGTTTTCATCCACTGGAAAAGTTCTAGGGATCTGCAAATTAAGAAAGATCAGAACCCCCCCGATTTAAAAACATTCAGGGCAGCGGAGGGCTGCGAGTTCACAAGAGCAGCACGCAATGGCTGCAGGGATCTGGCGGCTGATGTCCGAGGAGACGGGGGGATGGATGTCGCTGTCCCCCCCAGCAGGCCTTGGGGAGTGCATCCACCGTGGATTTGGGATCTGGCCCCAGCTGAGCACTGGGGTAGTTGCCCCTCTGCCAGTCTTCACAGGATAAAATCTGGCAACGACAGACTCGCAGAGAGGGCTCTGCAAACACACAGAAACCGCAGGGCTCCTCGCATTTCATGGACTCAGAGTTTTAGCCTGAATTCCCAAGGAAACACAGCTTCTGCAATCGATCTGTCAGAGGATCCAATAACCAACTGGCCAATTTCAGTCGTTGGTGAAGGGTCACGGTCCCAGGGATATCAATTTTCTGTGGGCACTGGGGATAAAAATGCAGCTGAATAGAGCTTGAGGTTAGTGCTCTTCACAGAGGGCAGGGGAAGTTCAATCCTCTTTTAGACACAAAAGTATTTCCAGTGGGCAGGGGTATGACTATTTCACCTGTGCAAAGGGAGTCAAGCAGGCAGAGGATAAATCAGCCCCAAAACACATTATCAGAGGAAGGACTGCAGGAATTTCTGCCTGTGAAACAACCTGGATTTTGGATGTGGAGTGTTTCTGTTTCACTTTTTTTTGCAGTACCTGACCAAGCAACTAGAGATGTTGCGGCAGATGAACGAACAGCATGCGAAAGTCTACGAGCAGCTGGACCTGACAGCACGGGACCTGGAGCTCGCTAACCAGAAGCTTGTGCTGGAAAGCAAGACATCCCAACAGAAGATCCAGTGGTATGGCCTCTACTCCTCCCACCGCAGCGATGCTGTACCCAAGGGACCTTCATCTCACCTTTCCCCTGCCCCAGAGCGCGGCGTGTCCTTGCTATTTAAGCCATTCTCTTATCAGCCGGGTTTTGCAGCTATTTACAACACGGGGTCATTGCACCGATTCTGGTTAGCAGGGATCAGCCACAGCACAGACACCCCTGGGACAAGGGCTGGATAAAGGAGTGTGAAGCTGCCAGGAGAGAGGAGCAGCAGCCTCTCCTCCTCCTCCTCAGATGTATTTCCTTGAAGAAGCAGCACATTATTGTACCAGGGAGGTCCCCAGCACGCAGCCCAGCAGAAACACTCGGCACGGATCCAGCATCTAATGAAACCCTGGCTAGTCCATGCTGAAACACCAGTTTATCAATAATATTTCTTTCCTAAAACAAGCCCACGATCAAGGTCATCCCTGGAAATAACACACTAAGCCATGTCCTTGCAGTGCAGCATCTTTTGCAAACGACTGTGCAGAGAGGAAATTTCAGAGCAGAGAATTTTACAAACTGTATTCGCAGCCAGAACAAAACAAAATCTCTGCCTAGTCTCTCTGTGTTTACAAGATAAACAAGAGGAAAAGAGTAAAGAGCTCACCTGCTTGCTTTTAGTGCAGAGATCTTCCAGGATAATGCTCACATCCCAGAGGTGACAGTTTTAGCCAACTGATGAGGACAGAGTCTCAAATTAGTACAATCCCTTGCCCCTGCCTCAATCCCCCACCCTTTTCTACAACCACCCCCGTTAAGAG
The DNA here is from genome assembly GCA_013400615.1 of Syrrhaptes paradoxus. Classification (NCBI taxonomy): domain Eukaryota; kingdom Metazoa; phylum Chordata; class Aves; order Pterocliformes; family Pteroclidae; genus Syrrhaptes; species Syrrhaptes paradoxus. Next base: position 10,758 of record VZTO01028114.1, on the reverse strand, counting down.
TGATCATGCAGAGAACTGCCCTGAAAAGCAAGAGCTGCCACGCTCCCAGGGCACACGCTAGAAACTGGAAGCAACTTCCATAGAGTGGCTTTCTCTATAGGGAAGAAAAAAAACACATTTTCAAGGACCTGTAGTGCCTGACTCCTCATCTGTGCTCTCTCCTCTCTCTGCAGCTTGACAGAAACGATTGAGGGGCTGCAGAACCAAGTGGAGGAGCTGCAGAAGCAGGTGGAGGAAATGCGGAGCTTGGAGCAGCTTCGCATCCGGCGGGAGAAGAGGGAGCGACGCCGAACCATCCACACCTTCCCCTGCCTTAAGGAGCTGTGCTCCAGCCCCAGGTACAGAGCTGTGCCCCCCAACCTTCTCCCCCACCTCCTCTGCCCATGACCAGGGGATGCAGTGGGTTATCCCCTCTGGGGGTGCACAGAATCCCACATACACCTCCAAAGAGATCTAGGCTCCGCATTAGAGCCTGGAACTCAATGCTGGAGGTGAAGGGCAGACCTGCCTCTCTCCTACCCACCCACTTGAGCAGGTGGCATCAGCAAAGCAGAGCCTTCATCATCCCAGCATCAGCGATGCCTCAAATGGGGAGACATAAGCTCTTCTTCAGAGGGCAAGAATAGCTACCAGGCGGGTCTGGATGCCTCACGAACCTGCACTGGGACAGGCTGGAGGACACAGCGTTGCCTGGAGGGGCTGGGACCCTCCTGGCATGTTGGCAGGGAGCCTTGCGGGAACACACACCAGAGAGGATTCATTGCTCAAGCTCTAGAGAGCTCAAACCAGACCCTCCCAGTGCAGCCCACCCAGTAACACACACGTGAAGAGAACCCTCACCTCGAGCTGCCCACGCAATCATAGAATCATAGAATCGTTAAGGTTGGAAAAGACGTCAAGGATCATCAAGTCCAACCGTCAACCCACACCACCTAACCCAATTTCCCTTCCTGAACCAACACAGCCCGTTTTCCCTGCCTCCCAGCACAGGACCAGCGTCTCTGGCACACTGAAACCAGTTGAGATGGTGCATTTTTCCCTGTATCCCCCAGTCACACACTGAGATACGGCAGCACCACATGCTGCCAAGTGCTGTACAAACACCTTCAGCGCTACTGCACACTTGATCCTCCTTAAAGCCCAGCCACTGTGTTAATTCGCTGACCTCGCGAGGGCATTCCTTGCTCAGCTTTGTCCACAATAGCGGCTTCTTGAAATAGATAAGCAATCGATAAACTTTGTCACTGAAAGCATCCCCTGCCAGAGCACAGGACAAAAGACACTTTGACTGCAGCAGCAATGGGGATGTTACAAGGGCATAACCTAACCCCCAGCAAAATCCACTTAATGTCTCTGTGGTTCTTTCCCCCTCTGTCCCCCAGTCCCGCTCTCCCCCCAGTGCCGCAGGACTTGCAGCTCTGCAGTTGGCTCTGAAGGTCACGCTGCCCTTCAGTAACTTGGAAATCTGTTCGATACCCCCCGCCACCAGTCATACCTCCCAGGGGAAGCCACAGTGCTTGCTTTTTTTTTCCAATCTGTTCTAACCAGATAGGATGCCATGGGCACTTCATCGAGGAGGAGGAAAATCTAATTTCCCAACAGCAACACGAGGGAAGGGGGAAGTGCATGCTGTCACCTCCCAGGCAACGACAAAAGGGAAATTCTGTCAAAAGTCTCTGTATACTTCCCTCATCATATAAACCTTCTCCTGCTCTCTTTGGAGCATCTCCTGGACACTGGAGAGTGGTTTTTGGCTGGGTAGGGTTTGGGAGTTTTTAACAGATGCAGTGAGTAGCTGATGAAAAACCCAAAGCCTTCTACTTCCAGCTCGGACTGGTAGCACTTGAACTTGCTCCATGGCAACGTTGGTGGTTTGTCCGTTAACCAGAAGTGTCTTTTACCTTTTAGGGTTTCATCTCCCTCCTGTCTTTTATCCCTGCTATCAAATGAGACTGCAGGGTCGCTGGGACAGAGACTGGTCTCTGCGTCCAGAAGAGCCCCAGCCCTGGCACGCGGGAGGAGGCATATCTCACTCCAGGAGCTCAGATACCGACTCAGTTACCTCCTCTCTGGGCATCAGTGGACTTACATGACTTGGTCAGCCTCTTTCAAGGGTCTTTCTTCTCTTTCAGGTATGAGGACGCGTTCCAGGTCCACAGTCCTTCCACAGAGTTCAACCAGAAGCCGCTGGAGAGGGAGAACGAGCGTCTCCAAGCCATGGTGAACTCCCTCAGGTCCCAAGTCAACCAGGAGAAGCAGCGGAAGGAGAGGGTTGAGCGAGAGTACAGCTCCGTTATTCAGGAGTACTCAGACCTGGAGCAGCGGGTGTGCGAGATGGAGAACTGCAAACTGCGCATCAAGGAGCTGGAAGCAGAGCTCCTGGAGCTACAACAGATGAAACAAGTCAAGAAGTACCTGCTCAGCAGAGAAGACAACTTGTCCGAGGCTCTCCTTGAGCCGCTGAATAACGCCCCAGAAGCAGACTACATCGACCTCTCCGAGGAGGAGGGAGGAAAAAGTCACGGGCCATCCATGACGCCGTCCCCAAACCACCCCGTCCGGAAAAGCTGCAGTGACACCGCCCTCAACGCCATCGTGACCAAGGATGCCGTGAGCCGGCACGAAGGCAATTACACGCTGCACGCTAACAACGTGCGCAAACGGGGCATGTCCATCCTGAGGGAAGTGGACGAGCAGTATCACGCCTTGCTGGAGAAGTACGAAGAGCTCCTGAGCAAATGCCGGCAGCACAAGGACAGCGTGCGACACACAGGCGTCCAAACCTCCCGGCCCATCTCACGCGACAGCTCCTTCAGAGACTTCCGGGGAGAGGGACACGAGTTGGAAGAGCGGAAAACCATGGAGAAGACCATCAGCAAACACGTGGAGGCCGTGGACAAGCGGCTGGAGCAGAGCCAGCCTGAGTACAAGGCTCTTTTTAAGGAGATCTTCTCCCGCATCCAGAAAACAAAAGCAGACATCAACGCCACAAAGGTGAAAAACAAGAGCAGCAAGTGAGCCCTGCTTCTCTGCAACTCCCACGTGCAATCGCAACAGCCACGTCTTCTCTTCAGCCCCAGGAAACACCACGTGGCCCCTCTGCTTTGAAGGTTCAAGAGGTCTACAAGCAAGAAAATGTCACGGAGACTCAACTCTTCTAAGCTTGGGCTCTGGGCAACTTGTTGGGACAATTGTACATTGTAGTTAGAGGATTTCAGACACTGTATGACGGATCTCTGCATGAGTTGCTGCCGCTGCCAGACATCACAACAGCAACGTAAACCACACCGCCAAAAAAAGAAAACCGATCACCTCCTCCACTCTTTTCAGCTTGTCTTACAGCCCAATTATCTGCAAGCAAAAGCCTGGACGTCTTCCAGCATCCTGCCACAGCTGGAGCGCAGTGTTTCAAACAAAAAGCCATCAGAACTCCAGGGGCTGCTCCAGCACACTCCTCCACTTCGGTTTTATGGCTAAGAACCTACGCTTGCACCCTAGAGATTTCCGTCTACGCCTTCCCTTTCCCCAAAGGGCAGTATGTTCTTGCTGTTTAAGCCATTCTCTTATCAGTCAGGTTTTTCAGCTATTTACAATGCAAGCTCATTGCAACTGGAAAAACTTGAAGAGAAACATAACCGTTCTGTCTTCATCAGCGTCACTCAGTATTTCAGTCCATGCTCTCCAGACTCTGTAGGCATATGGGATTTCCTCGCTTTGTCTGCCCCCGTATTCCAGGTGAAGCACTGTGCCTGGCAGGAACGTGACGACCAGGGCTTTCCCATAAGCTAGACAAGAAGTGCTATTAGAGTATCAGAGACATGCTTTCATCTCACGGTCTGGGTACCGGCCTCTGTGCTGTGCTCTTCAAGAGGCTGTCATTGCCCCAGTGTAGCCAACTCCTCAAATACAGCTTGCACGGGCTTGCCAAGTGACTACCAGTGACTCGCATGCAAGCGGAAGGACAAAGCACCCCACTCGTATGGCATCAGTAGCACTGATCACGCATTGCCCCCCACTTTTGCTCTGAACATCTCCCCAGTCGAGAGGACAGATTTCAGTTTTCTGCTGAAAATAATCTTTCTTGGCTGAGATACTGTCTCCAAACGTTGTCACTTCTCGTGTTTCTGTTCACTTTCCAGCACTGAAACCTCCTCACTTTTGCTTCCACAGACATGCAAACACACAGCCAAAAGGCCACTGCAGTCTCAGGAATCACCAGTTCCCATTTTTCACGAACTAGATGTTGACCATGTCCGGTCAGACACGCGTTTTAGGCAGAGAAGCAGCATTTCACCACAGCTTAGGCAACTCCCTGAGCACTGAGCCACAAGAAACGAGCGGTTCGGTGTAAGCTACCTATTCTGTGTCTGCCTGGAGACAAACTTCAGGCCAGAGCTGGATTCTATTTTCACCAGCTTACATCCCAAAAATCTTGGGGAAATGGCTGGGATAGTTGCAACACTGAGATAAATAAACCTGAACACAGCTTTGGAGGGGGAAGACTGTGAAAATGTAATTATCCTCCGAGTCTAGGGCTTTGACCTTACGAGGAGATACCTTTCCCTCACTCACCATGGAATTAATGCAAAAGTACCCCCAAAATACCCCCTGTTGTTAAGCTGAGTACCACGGAGGTAAGTTGGCAGGAGTGCGATGCCCAAATCACACCCGCTCCAGAAGCCTCCTCCTCAAAGCACCCGCCAGCACGCGCTCGGCTCTTCCCCGCTCCGCATCCGCAGGTGCCCCATGGCCACAAACTCCAGAGACTCTGGCTACCAGCTCTGTAACAGTATGGAGAACCTTCATGCCTTATTTATTTATAATGGAAAGCAGTTGTCTAATAAAAATAAATAAAAATGAACAACAAAGAGCAACAAAAGCGCTGTTGTTGATTTTCTCGCAGCCCCACCACCTCACCTCCTGCAGCAGCGGCTGTCTGAGGCAACGCTGCTTTAAGTCAGCCCAGGTTTGCTCTGCAGCCATCTGGCTGCTGCAGAGGTGTGGGAAGGGGATCGCCCTCGCTTCCCGTTTCAAACAATCCCGTGCGGATCAGCATCACAGTGAAGTGTACAGCAGGTTAAATATTTTTTTAAATGCTTTATTCTCAAATAAAAAGAAACAGGGGTATTCTCAAAGCCAAGCCTTTCTTTACAGGTCTTTTAAGAACAGCAGAAGAGTTATTTCTTTGATTTTCATACACAATTTGGGTCAAAAAACTGCTTCAGGCTCCTTTGCAGAAAGCAGAGAGAATATGCCGAACCACGCTGCTGCATTATTTATATAACACACATCTCATGCACTTGGAATACTAACATTTGCCTCACCATAAAAACTCCTCATCAGCTCTGAAGTCTCTGTGAAACCGCACAGTTTCTAAGCTTGCTCTTCAAATGTTATTTTTGTTTTGGTTTTTCTTGAAAACCAGCCATCCAAAAATGAGTGATGTAAGTAACACAATATTAGTATTTGGCTTAACAAAGGAACAGCTGCCGTGTATCAGCAGTGCCTTCAGAAAAGTGCTGAGGGCATTTTTTCTGCATCCAAAAATGTTAGTGGCCATATATATACGGCCTGATGACTGTGTGAGTCAGAGTCACTTGATTTTTTTCTTAAGTGAGGCTTTCAGCAATCAAGGGAGAAAAAAAAATAAGCATCTTCTGGCCTTTTATCCCACCTTCTATGTAAACTTTTCAAATTGCCCTGAAAACACCAAGGAAAACTACACAAGTCCATTAAGAGGTTAAGAAGAGAGTATCAACCAACCACACTGCTCACCAGAGAAAATATTTAACAGCACACCCTCATGGTTCAGGACAGAAAGAAAAATACTGCATGCAATTCAAATGGATGAGAAAAAGTACATTATAACAGGAATTAATGATTTATTTCGGAATTTGGCAAAATCAGTGCCCCTATTCCCATCACACAAGGGCACAGTTCGGTTTCATGCTGAATTTGGAAGATGACATTTAGACAAGTGCGTTTCCATCAGATCTACTCAGGCATCTTACTTCACCACCAGTTTGAACGATGATTCAGAAAAGCATCCATCATTAGACATGGAGATGGACCATTTGAAACTCAAATTCAAGGGTTTATAGAGTTTGAACTCTCACAAGGAAAGAGCTTCCTGATTCCACAGTCTCCCCTCTCTTAGAAGAACCGAGACCCTCAAAGTCCCGACTTTCTCCTACATTAAGGTTTGTGCCCTCACTCCCACGAGAGCACCTGGCTCCATCAGCTCGAGCAGCACGTCTCAGGGGTGGCTCCTCACAGCTCCTGCTCACCAGGGACCACCATCACCAACCGGGCTGAGCTTGCTTGCTAAGCCAGCACCAGTACTGACGCAGTTCATGCCTCCAGTTTACATGTCAAAAGCCTGGCTCTCCTTGGGTCACGCCAAAGCCAGACCTTGTCATCCCCAGCCCTGCCTGCCAGGGAGAGCGTTTCCAACCACCCCAGCAGAGAACTTTCTGCTTTTAACCACGGCTCTTTGGCCATCCACATCCACCAATGCCGCGTACGAATGAAACCAACTCAGAGAAGCGTCTTTTTAGAGAGAGAGGGGTCTGGCTTCAGTTGCATGACCTTCAAGCTCCTTTCCCAGCCCCTCCATGCACTGCACAATGACACAGTCCTGGCGTGTTACCAGCACGATACCAACGCACACGTTCAACAGCAGTTGGTAGTGAGTCACCCTGCCCTGGACAGCTTACCCATCCCTCTGGCTACAAATCACAAACCTTTACCTGTTCCCTGTTAGAAATTAAGGTCACCAGATGGCGTGGTTTGTCTCTGACAGGTCTGGTTTTTTCCTTAAAGCATTTCTTTTCCAGCTGAGTTTCGGTGGGGGAAGCAGAGCAGAAGAACCCCAGGACACAGAGATTCAATTAGAACAAAGCGTGGAGCCCCCCTTGGCCCCCGAGTGCTGCTCAGCCACGGCCAGCACAGACCAACCATCAGGACTTGCTCCTTTCCCGAGGACTGAGGTTGCCGATTTTGTGCTGATCATCAAGATGGGACCCAGCTCAGGTCCCCGATCACACGCCGTGCTGTCCTTACATCAGCTTCAAAACACCCGTTTGACTTCACCCACAGCTTTAAACAAAAGATTGTCAGCTCCTGTCAAACACCGGAGCTAAGGACAGCCCCATCCCCGCCTGGGCACCTTCCTGCTGCCAGAAATAGCAATCCCTGCCCTCTCGAGGGCACACTCTTCTTGTCAAGCCAACCTGACAGCTCCAACAAGAGCCTGGAGGATTTCCCCTGCATCCTTCACCCACCTTGGCATCTCTCCTACAGACCTGGAAACACGTATGTGCTGCTGTATCAACCCTCAAACACAAAGGGAATTGTATTTTTTAATTGTATTGTTACATGTATATGTAACTTGTTAGCAATCTTCAGCAAATAAAAATCTGAAACATCCCAGCTGCAAAAACCAGACCGTACATAAAAATGATGGATGTCTTTACTTCTACTGCTGGCTGTCACAGCTCAGCTCACGATGGCGTGGGGCACAGGTGACACCACACTGTCGCCCATCGCTGCTCATGCCACGAGGAGCTGGAAACGACTTTCCCAAACCAGCCCCTGGTACCCGCCCCAGGGCTTCCCACACCCCACGCTGTGCCCCCCCCGGGCCACAACGGGACACCACACAGCCACCTCCCCCAGTGTCCTTGTCCTCAGCCATCCCACCACTGCCCACAGCAGGGCCTGCCTCAGGACCCCCCACACCCCATATAACCCCCCAGATCTCCCACATCCCCCCCTCAGCACCCCCCAGACCCCATAAACCC
>VZTO01028113.1:0-88225 GCA_013400615.1 Syrrhaptes paradoxus | reverse complement strand
ACACCACCACTACTGTATGAACTATTACAAGAATTTTCTTACCCTATATATTTTGGTTGTAGATGTCACTTGTTTCATGTCATGGCCTTCATTATCTTCATTGACTGCCTGATCTGGAGGCTGTTTCACGTTTTTCCGTAGCCTTTTTGACTTGCATTGTATTTCTGTTAACAGACCTAGAACATATAATACAACAGATAACAATTGGATTTATACATGCCTCAGGCACTGAATAGGTACATAAACATGCCCTTTACATTTACAAATCCACTTACTTCAGCAGATTATTTCCTGAACATGTCATTATCTTTGGATGTGAGTGTAATGAGACATACTAAGTACCCCCTAATGAGTAGTCTAGCCCAGCAGGAGCCCATCTGCAGAGCAAAACAGTTGGTGCTGGTGACGCAGCATCCACACAGTATGCATGTCAAGAGTCTTGTTTTGGACCAGCTCTAATCTGGTCATACAGACAGAAAACAAGTGATGGGAGCGTGCTGGAGTATGTCTTTGGTTTAGTTTCATCCCAGAGAAAATCCCATGTTTTCCAAACCCCAAAACAAAGCACAATAAATGGGGTCAATTGGAAGACTTTCATCAAAAGTGTGCTCCTCCTGCAATCCAAAACAGGAATCGAGGTGCAGCTGTTCTTACACAAAGGGCACTGGATGTTTTCAATAATCTTCCAGCAATAGTATGGCTGTAGTGCAGAATCTTTGCCCAGAAAGCCCCTCTCAGAAGAGAGGGCTTCAGGGCTTAAGCCATTACAGTGTCACTATACAGATAGACCAAGAGCTGAAAATGTAAGCTTAAAAGTAACTCCAACTGGCAAATGCACCCATAAAATGTATTAATTTTAAATGTTACCTGGTTGTTCTTCCTATTTTGCCATTCATTGAATTAGAGGACTGAATAAAGCCCTGGTTTTACTGTAGAGTTTCAGTTGCCCTATAGAAAGGAATTCTGCATTTGTGGGGTTTTTTTGGTTCTAGGCTACATTTCAGTGCCTTGAACCAGGCAGTATCCTTGTGTGGATGTCTTAAAAACTAGCAATTTGCTTGTGCTAACAAAAGAAAGGGATAATAGGTACCCTGCACAAACTGACGAAGACAGACAGAAAGCACAAATGAAAAAGTAAACAGCTAAGTATTTGTCTAAAAATAAACCTATCAGCACAGGACTTTCTTTTGGTTTGGGTTTGGCTTTTTTGGGGTTGGTTTTTTTGGGTTTTTTTTGAGCTTCTTTCAAGTATTCTTCCCATTCTTCACTTTTGAAAATGCAGAACAGGAAAAGGGGCTCATTCAGTGAGTATATGATAGTAGAGGAAGATACCATGAAAACAGAAAATTTCATTGTGAATGTTTTTAATTTCCTGTTTAAGCACTATATAAAATAACCTACCTGAACTGCTGAGAAAAGAGGAAATTTACATGATTAAAATAAGACCTGCAAATAATACCTTGAAAGGAGGGAATAGGAATGATGGAGATAATAATTGGTATTGNGCACAATAAATGGGGTCAATTGGAAGACTTTCATCAAAAGTGTGCTCCTCCTGCAATCCAAAACAGGAATCGAGGTGCAGCTGTTCTTACACAAAGGGCACTGGATGTTTTCAATAATCTTCCAGCAATAGTATGGCTGTAGTGCAGAATCTTTGCCCAGAAAGCCCCTCTCAGAAGAGAGGGCTTCAGGGCTTAAGCCATTACAGTGTCACTATACAGATAGACCAAGAGCTGAAAATGTAAGCTTAAAAGTAACTCCAACTGGCAAATGCACCCATAAAATGTATTATTTTTAAATGTTACCTGGTTGTTCTTCCTATTTTGCCATTCATTGAATTAGAGGACTGAATAAAGCCCTGGTTTTACTGTAGAGTTTCAGTTGCCCTATAGAAAGGAATTCTGCATTTGTGGGGTTTTTTTGGTTCTAGGCTACATTTCAGTGCCTTGAACCAGGCAGTATCCTTGTGTGGATGTCTTAAAAACTAGCAATTTGCTTGTGCTAACAAAAGAAAGGGATAATAGGTACCCTGCACAAACTGACGAAGACAGACAGAAAGCACAAATGAAAAAGTAAACAGCTAAGTATTTGTCTAAAAATAAACCTATCAGCACAGGACTTTCTTTTGGTTTGGGTTTGGCTTTTTTGGGGTTGGTTTTTTTGGGTTTTTTTTGAGCTTCTTTCAAGTATTCTTCCCATTCTTCACTTTTGAAAATGCAGAACAGGAAAAGGGGCTCATTCAGTGAGTATATGATAGTAGAGGAAGATACCATGAAAACAGAAAATTTCATTGTGAATGTTTTTAATTTCCTGTTTAAGCACTATATAAAATAACCTACCTGAACTGCTGAGAAAAGAGGAAATTTACATGATTAAAATAAGACCTGCAAATAATACCTTGAAAGGAGGGAATAGGAATGATGGAGATAATAATTGGTATTGAGCCATGTAATTTGTGCTGCTGCACAGCATCATAGATTTCTTTTTCTAAATTATTCAGTGCATCCTTTGGCAGTGTTAATGGGCTTGTACTGTTTTCCACCAGGCTAGGATCTAGTCTACTGCCTTCCTAGGGAAAATTTGGTTTCTATTTGCCTTAAACAGCAAGACAGATTTTTCTCGTGCTTCCTGCTACTGAGTAGTACCTTGACATCTTATTCTGGCTCTGTTTAAGTTACCTGGAAAACTCATGTGAGAGACAGTACTTTACTTTTTACCTCAGCAACAGGTAGGTTTCCATGAGTATTAAATGGGCATTACCTCCCAGGAAGAGTGACAGAACCTGAGTCTTCCCTAGGTACACATTTCACCCAGGAACCTTGCAGTTTATATCAAAATGAGAGCAAATGACTAAAACTTGTAGTTAGCAATTTTGATCTATCTGTGGTTTATGTATAAAGGGCAGGAGTAGGATTGTTTAAATGTTATAAGGCTTTACCTCTTTGTTCAGAGGAAAAAAGAATCCACAGAGCTTGCAATTTCAATCCTACAAAATGAGTAAGTGAAACAAAGTTCAAGGTAGCCTTTTATTCCCTAGTCATTTTTTTTCAAATAAATGTTCTGTACCACTAGAAGCTTCATGTTTTACTGTCCTGGACTGCCTTGAACTAAAAGCAATTATACAGCACACTCCTACTTAAAAGCCATTAAATAGTACCTTGCCAAACATCCTCATTGCAGTGCATTAGAGCACGGTTATGGTTAAGTCATGAGCAACACAGGATACCCAGTTTTTCCATTGCAGAGTGAGAGTCAGATGGCAGTGGCGCTTGCTGGCTTTTATTTCACTTATGCCAGTTTGTGAAAACAATAGGCCAGTTTAAAAGTTTCATGTGGGCCCAGTCAGTATTATTTACACTGACCTATTTTTTTCAGTTGTGAGTTGGTTTCTTGTGGTACTGAGTCACTCAGGCTATTTTGAACCCTCAAAATTTTGGAACAATGTATCTGGGATTGGCACCACAGGGGAGTTATTTTCCTCTGACACTTAGGGACACATCGAGTGCTGTCATCACAGTGGTGGTATCTGCTTGCATATTTACATGTTGCATGAGAATATGTCGTATCTCAGGATCTTTGTAGCCTGCTCAATTTGCAGAATGAAAGAGTAATTACATTATGCTGGCAATGCATTCCAAATATTGACAGAGCTTATTGTTTCTCACAAAACCAACAGTTAATATAGCATCTTCTGATCAGATTGAGGGATAGAAGTATATTAAAAATTCCAAGCAGATTAATTTCCTGTATGAACCTAAATTGGTTTCACACACACGTGTATACTAAAATTATTGGAGCCATCAAGGAAAATAAATTGTAGCCCTGTTCATGGAAAGCAGAAAAGCAGATGTTTACAGACTGTTTTCAGATGCAAGCTTACAAAAATAATGGATTGGCCAACATTTTACTCAAAATGGAGTTTTAAGCACGTTTGAAGTTCCACTCTGGTCTAAGCTATCCAATGTGAAGCTCAATGAAGTTTATAAGCTGTCAGTCTGAATGACATATTTGTTTTCTTATGAAACATTATTGAAGTCCATCAGCTTCATTTCTGGAAATGGTTCTACCTCTGTGGCTATATGCAAGGCAGGAAAATCTGTAGCGCCACAAGAAAATTTAATGAGACTATAGAAAAAGGGCTAGCCCTTAGCAGGCTTCGCCTGATTGCTGGGTGAGGTCTGGGAACACATACTTGGCAAGTCCACAGAAACTTCCTGCTAGCAGCAGCCCTCTTTTCTTGAAAATGGCACTGTGTGAATGCCAAAATTTGGACTTGGCTAGCAAGAACTTGACAGAGAGAGCCCCAGAAAGAGTAGCAAAGGGAAGCTCCAGAGCTTTCCTGCACTGGCTTCCACAACACTGCAAACTCCTTGCTCCTGGGGAGTCTCCTGTAGACTTCCTTCCCCTGACTGCTTGTCCTTCCCACTCAAGCAGACTAATGGCTGTCATCTAGTGCAGGACAGCCTTTCCTTCAGCATTTGCTCAGCCCTTGTGTCCCTAACGACCAACTAAATCCTGTTGCTTATAAGTGCATTTGTCTTTTTCAACAGGATTTGATGCACAGGTACAGCATTGTTAATCTTTTATAGCTTTATTATTAAAACCAGCCCAATTAAACAAATAAAGCATTTTATGTGTTCTTTGCACACTCTTATTGTGTGGTGCAAATACCTGTATACATACATTCAGCCAACATGCCCATTTGCTTGCATTTCCTTAGACGGCACTCCTGGCATTTCCTCCTCATGTACATGTCCATCTCGCAGTTGCCTCCATTTTTACACTTGTAGACTGCATTTTTTGTGATGCTCCTTCTGAAGAACCCTGCACAAAACAGCAGTGACATAGATCAAACTCTCAAAGAAGCAAAGTTGAAGAGCACCTCCATCTCCCATGGTTTTTCTGAATGACACCCATGAGTTTTTTTCTGTGCCTGGATGACTATATTCTTGCTATTTGTATTGAGAATAGTGCCAAAGACATATAATTTAATAAATCAACATGATAAATCACATGCCTAGATGTTAGACATTAGCCCAAAGTAGGGCCCTGGAACTGTGAATGTTATGAAAATTCAGACCCAAATCTGAAACCTGCCAAGAGCAAGTTGAGCACCAGCAGTAGAGCTGTAGGTTGATAACATCCAAATAGCCAGTGAAAAAAATATATGTCTGTTAAGTCTCTTGAGGTACAAGATGCACAGAAAGAGACTTGAATAACTCATCACTGCAGAAGTTCCACATACTGATCTGCTTGCTCACTCCCAAGTTTAATGAGGAAGGTGCATCATATCCGCCTGTTGCACGTGTCCTCCTCCCCTGTTTACAAGACATTCCAGTCTCATTCACCAAATATTGTCCAACTGATGAGTTAAGCAGTCCCCTAATTTCACCTGCACTGGCGGTTCTACTGGTATCATCACTGGATTAACTCCAAAATTGCACAGTGGTTACTGCAAACAACAACTGACCCAAGAAGTCAGGAGGACCTTTCCTCAGCCTGTCCATATCTCAATATTTGTCTGCTGCCTATCACACCTCTGAGGCTGGTGCCATGGACATGTGGAATGCTCAAGATATGAAATGTAATTGAATAAAAGAGTCCTCAGCAAACAATAGAGTCTTGACTGCCAATCATGACTTCAATGTTTCCTGAATTTTTAGCATGACTCACTGTGCCTTCACAATCTTTTTACATCATTCTTCATATGGCAGAAACTATTTAATATCAACTACAAAGGGAACTGATGCTCTCCAGCATAGGAGGGAAGCTCAGTTCTCTGCATCTGAGGGCACGTTTCTGAAATAGACTCCTGGGAGCTTCTGCTAGCACATCACTGATTTATAGTACTTTTCAAACTAGAGCTCTGCACCAATAAGACCCAATCTCCCTTACTCAAATTGTAGGGCATATTCAGACATGAATCTGAACTGTTGGGCATTGCAGGAATTGTCTGTGCATTTTCAGAATGCATTGAGCTAAGATACTCTCCCACCAAATCTAGGCAAGAAAACACAATGATTTTGCCATTGTCAAATGACAATTTCCTAACTTTGTCCAACGTTTTTATAGCTGCGTAATCTCTTCCAAGCACCCGTGTGTAGCTACCAGTAAAATAATTCCGCTATCTGGTCACAAAAATATCTGGCATTTCTCTAAATCTGCTGTATTTCCTGCATGAGATCTTTTCTCTGCTGTCTGTTTTATTGGCTTCTTTTCAGATAAATACGGTTGACTGGCATCAGTCTCTTTTGAAATGCAGATTGCCTAGAACCTCCATCAGCCCCAGGCATTATTTTTATTCACCGTTCTTGTGGTGTTTAATACATTACCATTTACTGGTCAGGGAAGGAAGGAAAAAGCCTGGATTTAAGGTGTAGGTTCTCAGCATCAATTAAAGGCAACTGCATCTGCTTTACATCATTTAGTTGAATTTTATTTCTTAAATTTAAATCCTGCAATTCATGACACATTAATTAGTAGTAAATGTTGAAAAATTCCGTGGAAATATTTGTGAGATTCTAAGTAGGATTGATTACTTTATCACTGACCCTGTCCACAAGGTGTGTGTCTGCTTTTTCATGGAGGAGGAAAGAAAAAGCTTTAGTAAATGAGTTTTTTTAAAAGTAAGTTGGAATATGAAAGACAAATGCAAAACTAGAGATGGAAAAAGATAGAAGCCAATTTGACTCAAGCAGCCAAATATTTGCTCTTGCAAACAAAGATGCTGAAAAAGTGAAATGATGTGAAATGAAAAGTGAATTTTTTTTGGTAAAGTTGTTTTAACCCTTCTCTCACTTCAGCGTTATCATGAAGTGATTCTTGAATTATAGTCTTCTTGAACAGAATTCATAATTAATTTTGAAATTACCTTTTTTGTATGGGTCAAATTTCTATATATATTCTTTACTAATAATTCAAAGTGAACTTAAACTTCCTGAAATATTTTATGTGTGACTTTTTATACTAGGAGGAGTTCTACAAAAACTCAGAGACAAATTAGAAATAGCATCTGTGAGAATAATGAAGGGGCAGCCCCAAAAACAGAAGGTTTTTCTGGCACAGTCTAAATTTTATCTGATCTTACCAAATTACAAAAAGCTCCTGTTGTCTGGAAATGTTGAATTTGCTTTGTTCTCTAAGCTAATCATGAATATGATTAATTATGGCTAGAGCTGCTCCAGTGTTACGGATGCTGATTTTTCTTACGGAAATTATGAAACTTGAAGGAGGACAGCTGTTAAAAATGTAGATGAAAGCTTTGTAAGTATCTCATTTTGCTATCCTGATGGCCAGCTGCTTTGGGTTTTTAAATTTAAAAGTTTTGAAGTTCACAATTACTAACAAAGCACCTGCTCCACTCAGACTGTCAAGACATGCGACAGTGTTCCTTCCTCACATACCCACATGGTGGGTGTTTCTTATTGTGAGGAAAAGATTAAAGTGGGACCCTTCTTTGCAGGAAGTATGCTCAGTCTGATGTGAGAGACATCAAGCATTATCACGAGTGTTTTGAAGATCATGGAGCAGATCCTACCAGAAACTATGCTAAGGCACACAGAAAATAAGGAGGTGGTTGGTGACAGCCAACACGGCTTCACTAAGGGCAAATCATGCCTGACAAATCTGGTGGCCTTCCACAACAGGGTTACAATGTTGGTGGATAAAGGAAGAGCTGACATCATCTACCTGGACTTGTGCAAAGCATTTGACACTGTCCCGCCTGACATCCTTGTCTCTAAATTAGAGAGGCATGGATTTGATGGATAGACCAGTTGGTGGATAATAAATTGACTGGGTGGTCTCACTCAGAGAGTTGTGGTTGGTGGTTTGATGTCCAAGTGGAGACCAGTGATTAGTAGCGTTCCTCAGGGGTCGGTATTGGGACTGGTGGTGTTTAACATCTTTGTCGTCAACACGGNTCCAGCTCTGGAGTCCTCAGCACAAGGAGGACATGGACATTTTAGAGCGGGTCCAGAGAAGGACCACAAAGATGATCAGAAGGCTGGAGCATGTATTCTGTTTAATCTGCTTTTGCATAATATATAAAATATTAATAAAATAGTACATACTTATTTGTCAATGGATAGTAATGTATTAAAACATATATTTATAGAGGAGTATACTCCTGCCCATATCTTTAGATTAATATTCTCACGAAAAACAATAAATAAGATCTTAATATTTTTCCTTCTACCCAAGAAAGAAGAACAAAAAGAATGAAGGGTGTTGCTGAATGCATTACCCAACAAAGAAATGAAGAAAAAATTAACATATTCATCACAGAGGACTGTATCCCATAAAAATATGCGCAAAGCCTCCCCCTTTGAATAAGAATGTCTACAGCATCAATGGAGCAGGGGTGCTGCAAGGTGAGCACCAGTTGTGCAGAAAGGGATCTGCTTATTATTTTGGACACTTATTGATTATGAATTATCAGTCTTGTTGCCAAAAAGAAGGGCTAATCTCATGCTTGTAGGTAAGACATGTGAGGTAGTTCTTCTACTGCACTGGTAAGTGCACAACTGAAGTACCAAGCCCAGTTTTGGTCACCATGCTTTGAGGGTAATGTATACCCATGTGAAAAATTCCACAGATACACCAGAATGATCAGAGGTCTAGAAAACATAATATCTTTTTCACCTTGTCAAACAGAATTACTGTCCTCTGTACATCTTTTTACTGAATCAGCTGGTACTTTGATCACCTCTAAAGTTTATTGTAGAAACAGAATGCATTATCTTTAAATAATTCAGCTTTTACTATGGTTGATCAAGGGTTCTATTCTTTGTAAATGATGTTACAGTCATGAAACAGAGTGAAAATATAAAATAAATTATCCCAATAAAGCAGTAAAATTATGGTCACATAGAGTGATTAAAACTGAATCAGTAGAGAGATTAATGCATATTTCCTTTCATCATGGGTTTTAGTCTGAGTATTTACCTGGTGGTTTTAACCTCTCTCCTGAAAACATTCTTTACAAATTCCATAGTTTTTAATTGTATGAATTTGAAAAATTACTAAAACATCTAATAAAGAATTTAGTAAATAGTAGGAATAGCTTACTAATACAGTAAATGTATCATTACTTGGAATCTTCACATTAAAATTGAATTAAATCTGGTTTATACTGACAATATGCATATGAGTTAATTTTTTTTTTACTTTGAGACTATTCATACAGATATCAGAAAGAAATTAATATCTTATTGATTGGAATTATTGATATAAACTATACAACCCTTGACTGTATTCATGTTTAGAGTGGTTGACCAGTGTGGTCTGTTGTGCCCTTAGAAATGAATCCATAATAAACAAAACAAAACTGCTGAATTAGTTCAAAGTCCACTCTCTCAGTGACAGTGAGTTCCATATTAAGATATTTTAGTGCTTCAGTAGTGTCCACAATTTAGCCTTTATCTGTAGAACAGAAATTATAGCGAAATATTTATTCACATAATAAATGAAAACCTGGAACATCGTTTGTCTTTTTGTAATGTACCTCAGCCCTGTCTCAGAGTATCCGTCTGCAGGCTAATAGTTATTCCATCAGCGTAACCTTTTTTGTCCCTCTCTGCTAAAATATCTGGCAATCATGTTTCAAATAATGGCAATGTTTTTCTATATCCCATTTGTCCTGACATCAACTTGTAAACACTGTTCTTCTAAGAAGCCAGATATTTATCCTAGAGATACCATGTTTCCTGAAGAAGCTCCCCCACTAGGAATAGGGGCTATACCTAGAACAAGTCTAGAATTATAAATCCTTGCATTTCACAAACCTGAAGACATCCACCTTATCTGATGGGAGTTGGGGGGAAGGGTCTGCCGTTAGGTGCTGACACACAGTGTGCACTATAGGAGGCATTTGGGCTGGGTTCGCAGCTGATTTGTAGGGCAGTCTAGCACTGGACTCCCAGGGGCCTCCATGGTCTTGGTTCCTTCCACAGGCAGGGATCGGCATGAAGAGCCACCAATACAGCAGAGCCAGAATGCTAGGCCCCCACATGGAAGCTGTTGTTCAGTTTACCAAGAGCTAATGATGGCTCAAGAGCTGTAGGTTTGGCCAACTGTGCTCTGTAATCACAGGGCAGCGGTGCCAATCTGTCTTGGGGAAAATACAGAATAGTGCACATCATATCCAAGTGTAAATCTCTAAAATGATTAATGACGCAGATAAAATTATCAAGAAAGAAAAAAATACAAATTCAGAAACTGCTGTGGTTATTAGCTGAATTGTATTCTGTAATTGATTTCAGCCTACCTTTGCATCCTTCACAAGTAAGAGCATTGTAGTGGTACCCAGAAGCTTTGTCACCACAGACCACACACAGCTCTTCTCCTTTCACTCTTCCCGTGGAGTGACCCAGTCTAGGCTTTTTGGCTGCAGGGATATCCATTATCTCTGTGTCCCTTGTGAAAAAGGTCTCTGAGGGTATTCTCCTGAGTTCGTACATCCCAGGGGAATACCATTCCTCATGCTGCGGAGGGTAGAAACCTAGGTTGGAGTAGTAAGGTGGAGATGAAATCTGAGGCTGAACTTGAGGAAATGGCACGCTGTTGTACTGTGTGTAAGGTGACACATCTGTCTCTTGCACTGAAGAACTCATTGACTCTGAAAGGACACCTGGAAAATAATGCAAACCCAGTTTCTATTACTACTATGAAACTGCAGTTATCAGAGAAGTTTCCACTTCCAGACATCCATCTCAAAAACAAGGAATGATCATATAGATTTCATTATCTGAGCTCAGATTTCTTGTGTTCCTGGTCCTACACAAATACATTGCAAAACATTTAAAAAGTGATTTAGCCATTCTCAGCCACTCCTTTATTATTGGTGGAAATGTCTGTCACTCACATAAAAAAATTCTTGAAAGATGCTGTGCAGCTAATCGTATAAGTGTTCAGTTTACAAGAAAGAGCAATCCACACCACAGAGAAGCTAGCAGCCTAGATTAGGTCTCACAGCATAATAAAAGAAATTCAAACAAAAGCCAAAAATCCTTTTGCATTGGTGAAAGTTAGATCAAGACTCAAACGTATTAATTTCTATTTAATGCTGAATGAATATGTCATGATAGGGAAAAACTGCATTGGGGAAAGACCAGAGTGAGGCTTAATTAGAAGACTAAGAACATGAAATAAACCTTTTAGAAGAGCCTGAAAGGGGAAAGAGAGGTTACCATGAAGGAGCAGGGAAGATATTCCTAATGTAAATGGTTAAATGCAACCTTCTTACCATCCAGACTCCACTGGTCACCCAGTCAGCCTCTGCAACCTAGTCCCCAGCCCCTACAAGCCTGTGCCACTCAGTGCAGTTGTGCGGTTCTCATATGAAGCACCTCTGAGCCAACAACAAACCTGGCAGTGGTACAAGGAATGGTGATCTTTCCTGTCAGGTTCGACACAGTATCTGGAGGATAACTTAACTTTGCCCATTAAATAGCAGATTTAAAAATTCAAACAATTGAAGTATTGCTTTTTTCTGTACCACAAGTATAACAACATCTAGCAGTCCCTGGAGGGTGTAATTAAATTCAAGCCCACATCAATTAGCTGAAAAGAGTAATTAAAAAGTTATTTGCAAACTACTTCATATTTTCCATTGGGGAAAGATACATCTTGCTGTTTCATGAAAACGCTGACACAATTCCTTCATTAGTTCCAATAAGAGAATTTGAGAAAAATAGTGTACATTTCCAGGGAGATGCAGAGTCCCACTTTTACTGGGATAAACAGCAATGTTTACAAGGAAATAATAAATTAATGTTCATTGGTGACCATTACTTAATAGTGCTTCAGAAGCATTCCAAAAACATTTTTGCTGACATGGAGTCGGTTCCCTGGCAAGTCTCGTTCACTTCTGAGGAATCAGAAGCAGTGAAGAAATGCTAACAGTTAAGAAGAGGGAACATCTGTAACAACAACAAAGAATAAAAATCTGTAGTAGGCGGTTCTTCCTTCTCCTTTGTCACACTTTAATTAGTCCCAGAAACTAACCTTTTCATTTCACCTACTTTTTCACTTTCAAGGTCTCACACTCTTGCTCTGCAGCCTTCTGCCCTTACTACTTTACCATGTTGCAGAAGTCATAAAAGTGTTCTGGATTTATGTGATTGCTGTATTGTCCACAGCACATCTTTGCCAATAACAAATGTTGAGGTCTCAGCTCAAGAAAAAGCAGCAAAATGTACGTCAGGAAAAAAGTGACACAAAACCAAATGAGAATAATGGTGCCATTTATTATTAATAACTAGGTAAATTATGGTTGCATTTTGCTGCTCCAGAAGAGGTCAGGGCCTTGAGTAGCAGAACAACAGAAGGCACTCCCCAGACCCAAGTTTATGCCCTTTAATAAACAGCATAGACATTCAAAGACCTGAGACAAAATAAAGGCATTTGGGGATTCTGTGGAAGAGCCTGGAGGTGAAATTACAGCTTCATGCATCAAATACGAACTGTCGCTAATACCTGCCAGCTGCGTCAGTGACAAATCACGCAAAGGGTGAGGACAGAATAATTTTATGCTGACCTTTATTGTGCGGTATAGGTTTAATGAGTGAGTCTTTCTTTAATTAAATTTACTGTTTGTTGAGATCCCTGCTCATTAAGACTGGTCAAGGTACTTCAGGTACAAAACCGGGTGTTAGCAGTGATATACACAATCATTATACAAATCATTCAGTCTCCCTTTGGAAAGGAATCTGTTCACCATGGAGACCTAAGTTGTCATTTGTTATTTAGTAATTATTTAGTTTATTGAGTTTGCTAAAGGAAAGTGGGACAATCCCAAAATGAAGAGGAGACTGTTGATATTTAACTTTATGGCATCCACAGGAAATTCCACAAAAGCTCTATACCAGCCTCTTGAACTGCTTGGGCCTCTGAAAGGGCAAGAAGAGAAAGCAAGCCGCCTTTCACAGCAAAAAAATAATCTCAGGGCTTGTTAAAAGACTCAGGACTGCTAAAGAGCTGCAGCACATAGATGATATTGGATGTTTATTTAAACCACTGTAGATCTATTTGGGTTACAGATTTGTTTAGAAAAGTCTTCACAATCATTAATTCTGCTCTGCTTCTGGAGGAAGAAAAAAAACCAACGAGTCCTTATGTATGAAGTTAAATATGGCAAAAAAAAATAAAAATAAAAAAACAACCCAGCCAGCCTGTATCTCCTTCTTTTTCCTTCTCCGTCACGCACATAATTAAACAATTCAGTTGAATTGAGCAATGGAAGGGAAAAGTGAGAACAGGCAAGGTCAAGAGAGACTGAGAGAACATGGTCTTGTTTTATGTAAAACAGGTTTACAGCTAAAACTCTGAGAAGTGCTTAGATAATACACTTATGGAGACCAGACTGATTTTTAAAGATAATTAGGTTGCAACTATGTAGGTTTCTACACTTTAGCTTAAATTATTTTTTTTTCTTTTTTTTTTTTTTTTTTAAGTATACCTGTTTGAAGGGCTTGGTGAGTATTTATATTTCATCCTTAGAAATCAGCCAACTTGGGCTGACTCAGTGAAACACCATTCTCTACCCAGAGCAGATCAAAAATCATTGTCAAATATTTTTTTTCCCCACAAAATTGTCAAGTATTAAACTGTGCAAAAAATGATCTGCTCCAAAGCATTAGTGACCTAAAATAATTCCTGAAAATAATTGTTTAAAATTGTGGTGGTGTTCCATACAGATGATTTCAAAATGAAACTGTTTTATTTTTTCAGTTGAAATGTCACTTTACTCTGAAATATTATCTTAAAAAATTGAAACAAAAGATGAGGTTGAAATAGAAGCTAGATGCTTTTAAATTATTGGGACAAAGTATTTTTATCACCTGATCCAAAATGCGTGATCTGAGCTGTGTTCCCCAGCCCTCTGCATGCACGAGGCTTACAACAAAAGCTGAAGAGGTTCTGCTTTCAGACGCAGTTGGTGACATTGAGTGACATTTGAAAACCACACTGATTTTTTGGAATTCTGCTTTTCAAAGTACATGCGAGTCTAGAACAAATAGTTTCTTATCACAATGGAAACCTAATCTTATCTTGCCAAGCAGAATGTACATATGCTTTTATCCAGATATATATTAGTAGAAGTCTGAGCCAGGCTGGTCTCATGCCACTGTAAAGCATGAGCTAGCCCACTGAAGTCCCTGGACTTGCAGTAGTATAAGCAATGGAAGTGAAATCAAGAATGAGCTCTCTGGAATAGAGATATATTTTATGTTTGTGTGGTCTTAACTATTTTGAAACACTTATCTGTTTTTCCTCTTGGAAGCATAACTTTTACATTTTAAAATAAAGACTACTTAAGCACACACAAATGTGATGTTACTTACAGCTATAGAACTTTTAGATTATGTTTTGCAAATGAGTGTTTTTCAGTGAAAAACATTTTACAGAGATCTGGAAAGCTTACCAATATCAAACTAAGTGAAACCTTCACATGGCTGTGGTCATCATTTTACAAATATTTTTCCACAATACCACTTGCAACTGAAACTCAGAGTTTTGCTTTTGTTCCTTTAAATTTTACACAGAACATTTTACATAAGACTTGAAAAAGTATTTAACATAAGCTTAACCACTTGTAGAAATGAAAGGGATTTTTCCTTGTAGGAACTAAATAAAGTATTTTCATTTTGCAGAATTGTACTGAGGTTATGTGCAGATTGAAGGTGTTTTTATTCAGAATATTACAGAAGTTACACTGAGATCACATTTTAATATAAAAGTTATTGCTCCACTAATATAAAGCTACTTGAAGAGAAAAAAAATCTAAGCAGGTTTAAAATAGGAAGCTCTGGCTCTCTGTAGGATATTCATGAAGGAAGTTAAAGAAATAAGAACAAGATTCAGGATTAAGTAATTTGGAAATCATAGCATAACCATTAATGAAATCCTGCTTTAATTCCAAACAAATTGTTTGCAGATCTTTAAATATCACTTGGTTTAAACAACTTTCGAGCATCCCACAATTTCAGGGAAGGAAACAAGATCAGGCAACAAACATGTCCAAACAAGAACACGACAATATCCTACCTTAGGCTGTCTTCGATCTGATCATTTCTTGAAGAAAAATACTCTCCTAAGGTATTCAGTCCTCCTTTCCCTCTCTTTTTCTTCCCCCTTAACCCCCTAAAGTCTACACATAAATAAACCTCAATTCTGCTTTGTCTGTATCCTGTTGACTTCTTTACGGTGAGAACTTTCTTTAAGACTAGCAAAGGAGTGACACAGGCCAGAGGTTATATAGTTTACTGATTAACTTCATTACAGAGAAACTTGTTTGTAAATGCCTGAAACAATGGCAATGCCCATTCCCAGTGTGGATTTACCTGGATAAAATTTGATTACCATTCAAGGGGATGCCTCCATGTATCCTAGCCATTGTGATTTTATACCTATTATGGTTTATTTACAACAAAATTTTAATAATATTTAGTACTGTCAGGTGATTCTATGCAATAAATTAACCACTTTATTATCAAAAGAAGCTCGTTTTAGCTGACTGTATTAATGGATGCTTTTTAAGCACAGAAATGTTGTATTCTCAAAAAAAGGCCAAAGTGCTCAGGCCGTAGTGGGCACATCTGTATGATAAGATAGAAGAGTGCCAGAGAGATGTTCTTGCCCCAAGACTAAATGTCAAGGATCAATTCTTGTCTATGTAGCTTAGGAGTAACTCTAACTCTGCAGAATGGGCAGGATGCATCTGCACTATGTAGTCGTCATTGCTGACTTTACTCTGCTGGGCCCACGCAGCCTCTCCGTGGCTCTCAGCTATTACTGTTTAGTATATGTCATTTCAGTTCAAAGCACCTGTAACATTGTGAGGGCTGTGTTGGATGCCACCACAGCACTACGGGGACAGCATGAAGTCAGAAGATTGTGTGGCTTGCCTTGGTTTGATGGTAGCTAAGCTATGATGGTACAAACCCCTCTTAGACTGTGCTAGTGGACAGTGCAGAGTAAAAGGAGCCAAATTAACTGCAGTCTTGCCCATGCTGACTTTTTGGGAACAGATCCTGGAGTAAGTCCCCGTCTTAAAGACACTTACTAAAGCAATCTAAAACAGAGCCCAGAGCAAGCTAAGAGTTGAATAACATCAAAATGGACAGTCAAAGGTGCTGTGCTTCTTTCACTCTTCAGCCTCTTTCATTTAGCACTGTATGAGCACCCTAAGACCCACATCAGCTTTATGATCAGACGTATGTCTGAGAACAACACCTGGAAGTAAATAGGCTGAGAATCAAGTTCCAGACTGCACGATTCCCCTTATTTCATGAAACAGTCTCCTTTCCAGGCTAAAAATCCACAGATAACTCACACATGCACACAAAGGAAGCATCACACAAGTGCATTCTGGTTTTGCCTTGCTCTGTGGTGCAACCTTCACCCCCAGACCCCATTCGTCTGAATTACTCTTATTTTTTTTTTTTTTTTTCTTAGATTGCCACTGTGTTTAGTTTGGCTCCCTTCATAATTGTTATATGTATACATGATTTTCTGTTTTAATTTGTGTTGTTTTGTTTCCTTTTGATTTGGGGGTCTGTTACGGGCCTAATTATCTTCTCTGTAGGGACGAAGCCAGATGTTGAATCATCTGCCAGATGGTTCTAAAGACAAGCAGTTATTTAACATATCTTATGATCTTGACGCTGTTTAATCAGTTTGGACACTTGATCCTACTACCTTTTTTAAAAGAAAAAAAAATGCATAACCAGAACAAATAGAAATCTATCAAAAAGAAGACACCCTTTTAAGCTCATCTTGGGCACTGTTGTATGCCTACAACAATTTTCAATGGCATTTAATTGTCAAATATTTAAGAGAATTTTAAATGTATTGCTTTCTTTTCCCCTTTGTTAGGTTTCATTTTTTGTTTATTCTTCCTTTTCAATACAGCTTTTAAGAGTGCTCATTCAGCCCAAAATACTTCTTTCACAGATAGGGGCATGAGGGTGGCATTTCTTGTCATATTTTGTTATATTAGAAGAAAACACTGTCAGGCCATCAAAAAATACTTAAAATAGGTCTTTTTTTTTTTCAAATTAAACAGCTCACAGTGCTGACTTTTCTTTCCAGATTCTTAGGAAAAAATCCATCTCTGATAGCTGAAGTTTCACGCAATATCTTGCATATTAATAACTCCTATATAAGGTGCTTTCACAGAAAATAGAACAGGGCTATTACTTTAAAGGCCTGCTACTTACTTATCATATAAATGACAGTTTGAGTGAAACGCTGCATAGATTTCAGATGCCATACAAATATATGAGCTTACGCTCCACATGACTATGAAGGAGTCATTTTTGGCGTCTGAAAATCAGTTCATTCCCTTATAAAAATGGCGAGTGATAAACGCTGGAAGAAATAAGATAATTAAGATATGGGTATTTAGCACATGTATTGGCCCCTAATATGAAGAACTTTCAAACACAATTGAAAGATGTTATCAAATACCTTTTTGCAAGTCTTGTTCTCCCAGCTGAATTGCCTCATTGCCTTAGAGCAAGGCTTGTCATCTTCAGCACAGTACTCTGCTAATGGGCCTCAGTGTCTTCTAGGTCATAGCTTGTGTCCAGCCAATTTGGAGCAAAGTGAAAGAGCTTAGATCAGTCTATGTCTATCATGGTGGAAGTGTCCACAGGACAAATTCATGGCTCTGAAGTGAACTACAAAGCTCCCAAAGGTTTTAAAGGAGATCAGGATTTCAATCCTAAATCATAGGGGTTCAAAAATGCAGATTGGTAGGTATCCTGCACTTTCTTTTAGTTCAGGATATGAAATTGGACTGATCTTCACATAGGTGACCCTGTTCAATTAAATGGGGATTGTGAAAGCAGGGTTTGACTGAGGAAGAGAAGTATCAGGACAGGTCCCATGGAGACCCGTGTACCTCTGATTTCTTGTTGTCAAGACTCTTTCCCTCACTGGGAAAACCAGACCTACAAGGAAGAAAAAGTTGATCTTGCATGCAGATGCTATAGAAGATGCATTTTACCTACCTGGTTTTGTCTACTTCTTCAAAAAGATGTTTTCTGTAAAGAGACCTAAGATGTTTCTAAATCCCCTGAGTAGCAAAGTAGAAAAATAGAAGCAGTTTTCCAGGAAGACAAGGTGGAAAGGAAGGACCCTGACTTCTGCTATGCTAAAGATCATTCCTGATTTGCATTTTGAGCTCCTTTTCCCAGGTACTCATAGCCACAGAAGTGAAAAACTGCAGTTGAAACACACTAATTCCAAAGACATAAAGAGATACTTTACCTTAGACAAATACTGTTAAAATAGCAATATAAAATTTCCAACTAGCAAAAGGCAGAAAACCTTTTTTTTTCTTTAAGCTCTTCTGAGTCCTGCTGCAATGAGAAATCTTGAGGGTGAGTACACAGAAGTGCCCTGGAATTACCATAGTGATGAAGCTCACAGCACAAGCAACTCACAATTGACAGCATTTCTTTTGAGAGGGCTGGACCTAGTGCTAATGTTTGGAGGTGCACTGAGATTTTTTTTTGCAGGTCTAAGAACATTCTCCCCATAGACTGATTGAAGCATAATGAAAAGATAATATATTTTCAAGGTTTTTTTACAGAATGTGAGCATGCGTCTTTGAAAAAGGAAACTGTTTTGTATAAAGGCTGATGTTTGTAAGCCAGCAGTTTCTCACTTCTATTACATCAGAGCTGTAATGTGTGAGCAGTGCTGGGATAAATGTAAATTCTCTGTGTCATTTAAAAGAAAAGCTTTCTTCCCATTTCCTTGGGTTCACAGGTAAAACTGAATGTCAAAAAAATGCAAGTAGTTTACAACTACAAAATTGAGAGGCAGAACCATTTCCTACAAGCATCTTGAAGAGATGGAGTGATATTTTCACAATGAATAACTTTCTCTGTGCACTTAGTTGCATTATTTTTCTGATTTTTTTTTCCAGCTATAAAAGCGAAAGACACCAAATTTGCAAAGTATTCACTTCTGTGACTTGAGAGACACCCCGCAAAACAGGACCAAGTGGCCATACAAAACAGAAGTCAGCTTAAGTGAAACACAACAGGAGTGCCAAGTCTCCTTCCTAAGGGGACCCCTGATTCAACCCCTTAATACATTATGACATTTCTGTAGCAGAAAGAAAATTTGAATTACATCTCCATTGTGCTAAGCACTGAATACCTGTTATGGGAGATACAATCCCACTTCTTAAGACCTCACAATTTCCGAGTAAGATTTCAGTGTGGAGGGAAAGTATTTTACATTAACATGCTCCTTGTATTTTGAAGCTACCTTATCATTACTCTTTACAAATAATGAAATAATTAGTGAAAAGGTAGACACCAGGGGGGAAATCTCCTTGACAAAAATCTGAAGTAGTTCAACTATGCAGGGATTTTCAAGGGATTGCTGGATATAAAATTTGGCACCCTAGTTTTGAAAATCATCCTCCTCTTTGTATATCATGGCCTGACATTGGAACTAACAAGTGGCAAGTAACTGTTTTAGCTATTTGCATATACTTTTTAAACAACTGCAAAAACCTTTCTTCCACCAAAAGCCAACACATTTAGGGGGAAAAAAACCCAAACAATAACACAAAGTAATGCAATAGGTTTTTCTTATCATTAATGACAGTGCTCTAGTTTAGCTCTATGGAGCCAGGACATTTGAAATGGTCTGATTTGGAGAGATGCTCCTGGCTTCTAAAAGCTGTGCAGCAGGAGTGGATCTGCATGTCAGAATCCCTCCATGTCCAAACCACTGTTCTTGTTTCAGATAGATGAAACTGAAATGTTTTCAATTTTTCCAGCACTCAAAAAGAGAGAATTCTGGTCTTATTTGGACTGGAAACTTCTAAAGTGTTGCAGCTTTCTGTGGGGGTCTGTATTGTGTATGAGACCCTGAATCTATCATGTTACTCAATGAAAGTCTCCCTCTGCTGCCACAAGAACAGCTAAAAATTGTATTATTCTCTTTTTTTTTTTTCCGAGCAGTACATATGACAGAAGACAGCTTACCCATGCTTACAAAGTATTGACCAAGAATTCATCCATTAACAAACCCATGCTTAGCCTTGAAAAATTCAGTGGAACTAGTGTTATAAAAACAGCCTACAAGCTCTGCTATGAGCAGTGATGAGGGCAATAGTGTGCAGGATTACATTAACACCACAGACCCGTTATTTGTTATTCCTTCCGTAGTTATTGACGATTCAAGAAGCTTGGCACATGTCAACCACACATCCTTGACTTGAGATTTCAGTGCATTTTCTTCTAGGTTTCTGCGTAAAGGATATCTTACTGTTTTAACCTGATCTGGTGACTTACCAAACAAATGAGAACCTTCAGCAAGAGAAAATCCATCAGCAGTGGCTAGCTGGTGGTGTCCTATTAAATTCATTTCAGATCCCATTTATTCTTCAGTTCAAGATGAATATGCTAATTAAGAAATAAGTTGAAAGGAGACCCTGAAAGATATAAACAAAAGGAATGTTTACAAGAAGAAAACTAATTTTTGTGTACCTATTGTAAGGCAGGATTCAGGAGGTTGTTTCAGTATTTACTGCAACATTGGCTTGAAGTTACAATATCTAATTCAGACTTGAAATAAAATGCTGCATCTAGTTTGTTTGATTTCTTTCCTTACTATGGTGTATTTTATTTGCCATCGTTCTGCTATACATTTAAAACTAATGGCAGTTTATGCTCAACATTATTCAAATATTCACAGACCGAAGCACCAGCCTGACCCGCTGAGGGCATGCTGCACAGCCTCCCTTCCAGGGAACACCAGCTATTGGCATTATTTTTGCATCACCCTTTCATTGTTTTCAGTAAGTGGAAACAATGAAAAGTGTAAGTTTATGGCTAGGTCAGAAAAACCAAGCCAGGAAACTTGAGTTTAATTTCCAGTGACTGGCTCTTCATCTTGCCTTCAGTAATTACTGTCTGAACAAGATAAATGGCAGCAAAAACAGAAAGCAAAGCCTTGGTCTAATAGCTGGGCTAGCCCACCAGCTCCCTTCGGGGTCTCAAGCAGCCGTACAACTCTCTTGCTTGAGGAGGTTGCAAGATGCTTGTGCCCACTCACTAGAGTACTTTCTTAGCGGGTCAGATGGAGCAGCTGTAATCTCCTGAGACTGACAGTGGCACTGTAACCAGGTCTTATCCTTCCTGCTCTAATGGCTAGGCTATTAAATAGAGGCAAGAGTCCTGCCATTGCCTCCTACTCAAGCTGAGGCTATAGCTAGAGCAGCACCCCATCCAGAATAAAGATAATAGTGCAAGAGGCTCCCTTGCCCAGATCTGGCATATGTGGGTGGGATAGGGCAACTCAAGATTACATTTGAGGTAGAACCATCAGCAACAGGAGAACATACAGCTCCAATGAGGAGAAGTCTTAAGGGTTTATGCAGACACCAAGAGGATTCTGCATAAAGTTGACAGAAATCCATTTTGCTTTGGTTTATAGTCTTAATTCTTTATTCAGTTTTATTCCCACAGGACTGTCCCTGGGACTGTTTCCACTCACTGAAGACATTTGAGAGTTATAGCCCGGCCTGCTTCCCAGTGAGGGCTCAGCATGTTTCTTGGGCAGAAGTGAAGTCATCTGACAAACACGTAAATGCAGCAGGAGGCTCCAGTACTGAGCAGACTGGGAAGTAGCTTGTGAGAGCAGCAAGCATGCTGTGTAATTATATTCAGATTTGCCTGTAAAGATTCATTAATTTCCTTCTTAACATAAACAAAGGCCCTCTAATTAGGCAGATGCATTTTAAATGTTTGCCGACAGATAATTTAAACAGTTTACTCAGAAATGTCAAAAGCTAGTTGTATCACAGACCAGATAGAGTTCTTGTGGCAAATAACATGTAAACACACAGTCTCAAATCTAGCACAGAAACACAGTTTTGAAACAACCAAAAACTCCACATATCTTGGGATGGGGGCTGGCAACCAGCCCAGCCACCCCAGTAGGCGCACGTTTACTTCCAACCATTTTAGCGCCTCACCACCACATTTTCCAGGGAAGGTCTCCTCTGCACTCAATAGGTGAGGCTGCCCACATGGTTGCAAGGGTCTTACAATTGCTGACAGACAGTTTTCTCATGAACTGTCCATGACAGACCCTTGGGAGGGGGTTCCTCTTACAGCCCATCACAAGGGTTCTGCCATGGGAGAGACAGCAGCACAGTCAGGACCTTTATAGTGGTCAGTAAGAGAAATGTCAAAATGAGGCATCTTCAGAGGGCTCCTGAATGTTTCTCTGGATTTTCTTGATGAAGACCAGAGGAGAGAGGCCATATCCACCCTCTCCTCATAGCCCTTCAATAGCTTTCTTACAGCTCACAGGTGTGCAACCCTTGCAGTTCCTTGCAGGATTAGGTCTCCCTGCAGTCAGACTTGAAGATGATGTTCCATCACTACTGCTACTTCTCATGTTTCCTCCACAGACCAAATATGAGGATCTGGCACTGCAACAACTAATGTGTTGGCATTGGGATTGTGAATTTCTGTATGTTAATACAGAGCATAGAACTCATCTTCTTAGGGAATTTTGGATATTGTATCAGAATATTTTAAAGACAGTCCCAAGAAGACATCTGTTCCAAAGTATTTTCATGTATAGTCAGACTTTCAATGCATAGCTTCTTAGCTTGCAAGGTATATATCCTGCATCTGTCTAGTCTGTGCTGCAAATAGGGAGAAAGAAAGCAACCTGTATTTTTAAACCCTAATAGAGTGTTTGTGTATTTCAGCCTCTTTGAACAGTATGTAAATATTTTCTCTTTCCTTTGAGGCCATTCCATTTAATACGTCATTAGATAACGTCACTCTTTAACCTCAAGATAGACTTCTTAGAGACTATGGTGCTATTAATACTGCTTTGTTTCTATTAAGAAACTTGAGAATATATTTGTCACAACCTGTGAGTACACTAGGACATTACAGATTTTGTAAATCTATTCTCCTGCCACATTAATTTTGATCTGGATGGATTCAGTTCGGGTCAAATGTTCACGATGATTTTACAGTTCCCACCTTTTTTTTTTTAATATTTCATTTTGTTTAATATATTCAGCTGATGTAGACCATTTACTGGATTTAATGGAAGAAATTAATTCTATCTTCTAAGGACTTCTGCAAGGCACAAGACATTGCACAATGAGCACCATTAAAAAGGCTGGAAATATATTTCCATTACATGTAGCTTTGCTACTGTAAATTTTCCTGAACACTAAACTCTTTATTAAATACTCACTGACATTTTGCTTTGATTTACCCCTGAATTCAGCCCGCTGTCAGCCATCTATCATATATTGGGTTTATCCAACTATTTTCACCAGTATTTAAAAGCAGCAGCTACTATTTTCCAGCTTTCAGACCTACACCAAGTACACAATATAGAGCATTTAAGCACCACTTATTCCACACATTGCTCAGTTCCGGGAAATATAAGTTAGCATCGCAAGGTATCAGAGACCCAGGAGGGAACTCCACTTTCAAAGAACCGGTACAACAACACACACCCCATTATTAGCCCCTTCTCAGCCTAATCATCCTCAGCTGTTGCTGCATTTAAGCAGCTGTGGTCCCAGCTGGCTGCAACTCCAGAGGCACTGATCTGGCCAGGGGGATGATCACACCCAGCAGATATACAGAGGCACCCAAGTGGCTAGCAACACAGCTAGGTGACAAAGGGTGCCATCTGCAGTGCCTAGACACAGACCTGCTTGACAGAGGTATTCCTTCCAAAGACAAAGGGTTTGGGTTGGGTTATTTTTTTGGTTGATGACAGTAAGCCGTATCAGTTTCCGGAATAAGTTCATCTGCATGAACTAGGATCAGTAAAGACTCTCTTAATTCCGTTTTCTTTGTCCACCAAAACCACATGATAGTGGAATGCTTCTTGATATTCACAGGCATCTTTAGTATAACTAAACATTCATAGGTATTTCTACCTCATGCTTGCTTCCTTATGTAAAATGTACCTTTTAGCTACTTCTATGAAAATTAATCTAGACTATCTTAGCCAACTTGACTGATACTCCATCCTAAGGTGGAGATAGGTAAAAGCTGAAATAAAGGCAATAGGTACACAGAAAATCAATATTGCTCTCCAAAATAAGAGCCCCTCAAGATAAATTAAGAGGCACAAGATAAGTTACAATGCTTTTTTTTTTCCAAATAATTACTTTAGTTAACTTGTTAATAACCCTATTTACTCCATCATCTTTTGAAATTATTTTCATAGGGCAAGAATCTACACCAAAGAAAAACAGAGATCAGTATGTATGAAGTAAAATATATGCCAAATTCCTTGACATTATTTTCATCAATTGCATATTAGGAGCTCTGAATTATACAAAATTTTATTATATGTATCCTTTAGCATACTTCAGAATAGTTGATCAATGCATGTTTATGTATTCTATGTTTAACTGAGAAAATTGCTGTGTATATTATTATATATGTGGCTTGTTCTTTCACCATATGTACATGCATGTTTATTCAGCTTTCTTAGGATATATGTTCATGGGTGTATACAAGTATATATGGATACACATATGCCTGTGGCTGTGGGTTTCAGATTTATTGTTGATTCCTCATCAGTAGACTACCTCTGACCCTACTATGGTCAATAGCGAAGCTTCCCCCTGCTTCTGTGTAAGCAAAGCCAAGCCTTTTAACGAAATAATTAAACTTAAAATCACCTGGGCTCACTGGAAGACAAAAGCGTTGTAGCCCCATAATTTCTGGTATGGTAGAGATATGTTTGATCACCAGGAAAGCTCCATGACAGTCTAATTGCATTTTGTCTTCAGAAGAAGAATGATTTAATCTATTTCAATTACTCAGTAAAGGAAGATGTGTCAAAGCACTGCCAAATTTTTCACAAATATTAGTGAGGTACATTTCCCTCCTTCTGTTCCATAATACTGTCCTATTCTTTAAACATCTGGCTGCCAATTGCTCAAAGAGAAATTTCAGTAATATCAATTGGCCTGATCCAAACATTGTTAGCATCGATGGGAAGATTCCCGTTTAGTTCACAGGCTTTTGATCTGGCCTCATAGCCTTTTTGTAGAACATTTAATGTAGTGCCTTACTTATCTGAGTGGCTTTTTTATTTGCTTGCATTTTTGTTTTAAAGTGTATCAAAGAGACATGAAAACATTAGGAAGATTCATGCTCCTTGTTTATAGCCTTTTGCTACCAGATCATTTTGGCATGCATGGCACTGCTGTCATCTACACAGCAACCAAAGCAAAATACAAGCAACAATATGAGCAAGTTTGGGAACTAGAGGCAGAACAGGCATCATAGTGTTTGTTTGAAATTTACTGGTTAGGGTTTTTTTTAATATGTTGTTAAAAGTCAGAGGAGTCAAAAAACATAGGATATTCTTAAAGATATATTTTTTCCCTTCAGAATAAGCTGTAAGTCATTCACAGGTAGAACTGAAAATTCTACCAAAAGTCTCAATGTACTTTCTGTAGGTAGGAAAGTAAATTCAAAGTGAGGCCAGCTTCTGGCTGTCCCTGGGGTGACTTGCTGAACACCATTTGTCTGTGTCTTCCTGTCTCACCTGATAAAACTGTAAACCCTACTTTTTAAACCTGTTTTTTGGGTTCCCATCTAGCCTAGTGGGATCCCAATCTAGTTTGGGATCTCTAGGGTCTCTGTAACACAAGTAATAAAATAAGCAAATAATAAACACAAATAAACAAAGCAATACAAATAACAAAAGCCAAATGTGTCCCACAATGATTACAGTTTTCTGAAGATAAATGGCTAGCAGGAGCACTCAGAATAAATTGATATTTTCTGGCAATGAATTCAAATAGTAATCACTTGAAATGTGAAACCCCCTCTTGCTTGTGCTAGTTACCTGAAGTAAGTGCTAAAGTCCTAGACTTCAGAAGATGCACCTGGAATCTGCACACAAAACTGTCAAACAAAGAAATTACATAAAACAAGTATAACTATTCCATTCTGTTCTCCCATTAATCACATTTAAAACATTTCTGTTCCTAAAAGGATAAAAAATTAATGCACTACTACAATTTTAAAGCTCCTGCACATAATTAACTAGATAATGGTAGTGCAGGAAAAACTCAGTATCAAAGTTATACTTTCTTTTCCAGTGACATGTAGACACAGAAACCAGCTTTCTAAAGGCAGATTCCAGCACTGTCATTATTTTTCATGACCTTAACATTTTTCCCAAGGGGAATTCCTGCTGTTATGCCAGTTTTATAGATGAAATTACTTCTCCTTATATTATTCTTCAATCAAACACCAGCTTAAAAAAAATCCTTTTTTTTCCCCTGGTCAAAAATTCATTAACATCCACTAAATAATTCAAGTGAGAAAATTGCTTTCATACTACACAACAGCAAGAGAGATTAGTTTAAGGAATTATTACTTACTGTCCTTTTCTGGAAGACTGCAGATGGCAGGATGTAAGACAGTTCTGTTCTCAGTTCAGTATCCTAACAATTCTCACACAGGAACATTTTTGTTTTGTTTTGTTTTTTTTAGGTTTAGCAGAAGCCTGTAGTGATAACACAATGAATCAAAGCTTGGGCTCATTGGCTCAGTGCCCTAATGGACAAGGATTACTCATTAACAGTTCTTTCTTTGCGAAACTCTCCAAACACAGGCTGTACTAAACTGTTGTGAATCCCAGCTTGTCCATCAGCAGAGACTTGAGATGGACATTAATACTCTTGGTGCAGAGGGGAAGTTGGCTCAAAAAGTGGGGTGAGAGTACCTCGTTGCTGATTATAACACTCTTCATGTACATTCTTATGACACACTCAGACGCCTCCTCTTTCCCACCCAAGGAGCCCAGATGTCATTCCAAGATATATACTCAACTTCTAAGTATTTCTGTTCTTTACGCTTTTGAGGGGAACTGAGCATTACACTGAGTACTGAAGAAGCAGAATGGGCTACAAACTACAGCATCATAGGGATTTGGGAACATTAAAGTTCGGTTCCTGGGTTCCTGGATCCACCACACTCTCTAACAAACTGAAACTTTTTGATTTGGGCTCATCCCATAAAGCTTTTGGCATGAAACTGAGGCCCTTAACTTTAAATGTAGTATACTCATGCACTGTTTGTGCAAAGGTAGCACAAAGCTAGCACTCCCGGGGGTACTGTTTTCAGGGATTTACGCCTACGGTTCATTCCAGCAGTCACTGGCCATATAATAAGCACATTTAAGTCCAAAGTTTTCTCAGTCCTCATTTCTGATTCTCTGAAAGTCACCACTACTGTAACTGCTGAGATTTCTGTTTTACAAATTGATATTTTAAAAAATTGACAAGGTACTTTCAACTATGAGAATTCTTCCAAAACAACCCTACCCATAGGAGACAGGTGGCCTCCACAACTCTAAACATGCCAACATTCCATCTGCCACTTTCCAGTAAACATCCATGCCAGTGATGCCTACGAAACCCATGCCAAAAAAACTTCATCTCTCTTCAGTCATTCCGAGGCCAGTGATGGGCTTAGTCCTTTATCAAGTGAAGAAGTGGAGACTGAGATAACAAGTCCAACATGTCATATTATGTCTCACAGAGCTTTCCATCTCTCAGCTAGTTCTGAAGACCTTAAATCCCTTTTTCAGCTTTCAGCCTTCTTTAGTACTTGTCCTAGATAGTTGGTGGCACAGGGCAATTGCTATTTAGAAGTCTCTAGAGACCAACCTTCAATAAAGATTCTTCCCCAAAAAGCATTTTCCTCTATGTGGATGCTGTTTGTTAGACAGTGAAGAGCTCACCACAAAGGAAGCAGAATTTAATGCCCCTATTCACTAATGAATTTGTTGCATTAAAACATTTTTCCTTTCCCTACAATGATGAAGAGGCAAGTGGCAAAGTGGTGTGCTTTGTCCACTAATCAATACTTTCAAGACATTATTGGAAAAAGCAAAGAAAGAATACACATGACCAAAAGAGGAGATGTTGCCTGTAGCAACGACATGTGGCATTACTAGTTCAAGCCAGGTGTTCATATTTTATTGTGGCTGATGTGCAAATGAAAACTGAATGGAAAGGAATTAGAGCAAGTCAAATACATCTTCTCTAGTGTTACAAGAAACTACCTATACAGCATCAAGGCAGAGAAGAGGAAGTGAAGATTCAAATCCATTTACCTATGAATATGATATATTTTCTGAAATAGCATTGCATGCTATAATTGTTAAAATTTCAGAAAATTGACATCCTAAAACTTCTCTAGGCAATAGTAACATTACTTCTGTTACTGACAAATAGTACATGTTGTAAAATGCATCCATGCCATTATCAATACAAATACATGCTCATCAAAAAAAATAGTGAGACATTTATATAACATTCAGAGCTAGAAATCTGTCTGCCTAGAAAATACTGCTTCATAAAATCCACACTCCATGAAAGAATGGGAGGTTCTGTCATAGCTCCTGTTTGCTCCTCCTCTTGCTACTCTGCCTTTTCTCCACTGAAATAATTGCCATCCTGTGCTTGCACTGACAAGTTAGCACCATGGCTCCAGCCATGGAAAGGGAAGACAAATCCTGGCAACAAAGTGGTTTGTCATCTAAAGTGTGGAAGGGAAAATCTAGCACAGAGGAAGATGGGAAGAAAGGAAGAAATTACAGGTCGGATGTTCATCTTCAACATTTCCTTCTCTTCACACCCCTATGAATGCATCATCACACATTTAAAAAATACAAAAGAAAAAAAGCCCAAACCACAAGTAACCAGTAACTTCTCCTTTTTGCAGAGATAATCTTGTCAACGGCTGTACCACCTTCTGCCTACTCACAGCCAGTTGCTTGGAGCTCCAGCGACGTTGTGCAGATGTCGATGTCAGCCATTCACAAGTAGGGAGAGACCTTGCGTCTGTGTTTGTTCGATAGGCCAAGGGACATAGGTCTTGACTGAGATCTGCTTGTGCTCAAGAACATCTTTCCCCCGTGCTGACAGCTCCCAGCATGAATGGTACTGCAGGCACCTGAGCGATCATCTAAACCAAACTGTGCCTCAGCACAAGCCAACAGTTAGAGCTTTGAAAATGTTCCCAACTTGATTATAAACAGTTGCAACTAAACAGCAGAGTCATATGCACTTCTTCTTTCACCCCTGCAGCACCCCTCATTTGTTATTGCTACACAGAGGACACACATCATCTACAACACTTCAGGTCATGGTCTGTCTCCTCAGAATGGCCATTTCTTACTCTTAGGTACTCTCAAAAATAGTACTATTCACCACCCTAATGAGTATAGGAAGCTTTTAATTTCTTGAAGGATGGCCAAAATTATCACCAGCTTACAATAAATTTTATTGTATGATGATAATTAAGTAATCTTAATAGATGAAGCTGCTTCTGTACAGGCTGAAAAAATAGGAAGGGAATGGGGTGAAAAGTTTCAGCGAGATAACTCTAGGAGCTGTTCTTTTTTTTTTTTCTGCCTACATTTCAAAAGTGGAGGAGTAACTCCACTTTTAAGATTAGTTTGACTTGTTGTGTAAGTCTTCAACTAATGAAAGCCTCTTCATTATACATCGTTCTTTGATCATTCAATGTCTGAACAGGGCAAAATTCATTCAGCAATCCTGTTTTGCCCTGATGTAATCCAATATTCTGTCTTTATCACTCACATATTTGAAGTGGAGTGTCATGAAAGAGTAAAATGACCATGGAACAATCTGTCCTAAGGGGGCAATTCCTCCCTGATGGCAGGTAGTTAATAGTTAACCAACATGCTCTAGCAAAAGCATATATGTCATTAACAAGGTACCATCTTAGAGCTGTCTGGGTGCAAGAGGAAAGCTGAGCGTATGTGGAATCTGCTACAGTGTCAGATACTAAAGTTCAGTATGGAGAACTTGTTCTACCTCCCTCTAGCTGAATTCAACTGAAATTAAAAATGTATTTTTCTATAAATAACTTCTGGTTATTTCACATTAGATTCTCTCTCATTTTAAATTGCAAGTGAGGCACTGATATTACATGCTCTTCCCCACACCACCCAACCTCCTGTTAGGGGTTACAAATCTAAAAGTTCCTAGAGAAATCACAGCTTTAAGTTAAATAAGTTAGTACAGTTTTAGTTGATAAGAAGTTATCCTACAGTCCTCAAAGTAAACATACACTTTATTCTTTCAGTTTTTTCCTCTTGACGTTTTGATGTTATACAGTACAACAGTGATTGAGTTCAGTAAGGGTTAGACTTAATTTGTGTAAATATTTGGAGAGATAAAAAAAATATGAAATGTTGATTTATTCCAGTAAATTAATGCACTGTCCTTTCATTAATAAGCAGTTCTTTTAAACTGAATGTCAAAGGTGATGAGTGAAGTATTATTAATAAATAAAGATTGTGATATTTTTAGATGGGCTTTTGAATTGCTAAAATATTCACACTGAAAAAATTAATTCTGCAAACTTTTAAACCTCTACTTGTTTTTAATACTGCATCTAGTATCAAGGAAAAAGAAAGACATTTAAAAGAACTAGTTCAACCACTAACGAGAAACTATTTCAGGATGGATGAGGAAATGAAGTCTAGGCATCACATGAATGGACAGTGTAAGCCATTGGAGGTGCAGGAGAAGCCTCTGCTGATGCTATTTGGCAAGCCAGAGTCACTGTTAGACTTTTAAACCTTCAGTGCTGTATTTTCTTGTTCTAGAGGAGGCCCTACCATGCTCTGAAGCATTGCAGACAGATGACTGCTCTCATTGCTTGTTAAGAGAGCGGGCTGCAGAGCAGGCACGGGATGCCAGACAAGTACCCAGAGCAAAGCCCAGGGAAACTGCCCCATCCTGCCCCAAGAGGTCCATGGTCACCCAGGGCACAAGGGAACATCACACACTCAGCAGCTGGTGCAAAGCTCATTATACCTGCCTATATATCCAGAGAAAGGGGGAACAACACATTTGGCTATGAGGAATCATGCAGAATTCAGGCTGAAAGAAACTGTCTTCCTTCTGCAAGGAAGACACTTATACATCATGGAGGAGCAGGGCTACTCCATGAAGAGGATGAGCTAGGAACTGAGGATAGCCCCACAGTACCTGACTGGGGACAGGGTGCTGGTAGTAATAGGCCCAGAAGAGGCAAGGTGGTCAGTCAGGACCAGGGGAAGTCCAAGGACCAGTCAAGAACAGCAGGAAGAGAGAAGGGCAGATACAGAACTGGAGACACACTACCTGTAGCATCAGCCTGAAGTCCACCCAGGAGACAGAGGCAGGACTGAAGAGAAATGCAGGCTACAGCTTACACCTGCAGCCCCCCTAGGAAAAATCCACCAGTGAGCCAGGACAAAAGAAGACAACATCAGGCAGACCTACAGTTTATCCCAAGCCAGAACTAGAAGTCTAGGCTTGAGCTTGAGTAGCACTGTGATCACATGGGCAGGGTGTGGATGAGGTCCCAGGTGAGGCTTCTCAGGTCTGTTAAAACCTGTTAACAGGACCCTGATGTAAAGCACCTCTCAAAGCTTTTGTTGCCTCTTCCTTGTTCCCTACCAGAATTTGGACAAGTAGTGAATACAGTTATGGTCACCTGTGGCAGTCAGGAAGAACAGCAGCAGGATTAGACACTAACGTCCAACTTGCACTGTAAAGACTGAGATATTAAAAATCAATGTTACAAGTTCAGCTGAAGAGAACTCATGACGCTACCCAGATAAGGAAAAATTAGAGGAACTGGAAATTAGGTAATGCTGGCTCCTGGGCATAGCTGAGATATTGCCAGTCTCAGGAAAGTGAGAACATATAGCATATTATCTTCTATTAATTCCAACAATGGCATGCGGCAGCTATGGCTGTGTTGGCGGAGCTGTTCCCACCTTGTTGTGGAAGATGTTGGTAAGGTAACTGCTGAAACTGGTGCACAGCTCCTAGGCACCTTACAGCAAATAGCTCTGAAATGGCCACAGCTGCCCTGGGAAAATGGTCTTCCTAGGCATGGAGGTGCAAACAAAGCACAAGGTACTTACTGCCATAATTAGCAGTAACAAGCAAGTGAGTAGGCAATGCCCATATAGTGGAGAGCAAGAAACACAGAGGTAAAATAGAGGAGAGTCAGGGAGACCACAGATAACAGGGTAGAAGATCCTTATTTCATGGATCAGAGCCCAGGTCAGTCAGATCATCCTCTTGGTTTCCACCTAGAAAGCAGTTGGTGCTGAGGAGAGAAAGGGATTTGAAGGCCAAGGAAAAGTGTGGTGGTTGAAGAGAAAGTTGAGGGTATGTTAAACAATAGATCTTGGGAGAATAAAAGGATTTAGTTTATTTTCCTTTCTTTCCTAATCTTCAGTTTACATCATTGCATTCTGAAAACAAATTACTTCCCTTTTTGGAAGAAATAAATTAAATGCGGTATAAAATTTATTAAATTTAAACAACACAAATCAGGAAATGGAGAGGTTACTTATCTCACAGCAGTACTAAATTAGGTTTGCTCTGAAAAAAAAAAAAAGTTTATTTACCAAAAACCTAATCTGAATACCCTTTTTGTCCAAAATTGGGTCATATCCCAAAATACAAATCATTTGCATTGGCAGATCCCTCATTTACCTCAAATCTGACTTGGCAGATACATTTCACATTCCCATGTCATCCCACAACAGAAACATATAACTAAAACAGGTTATCTAGAGAATAGTGGTGGAGTAGATTACATGCATGGGAAATTTGTTTAGTTCTGTTTCTTGTCTTCGGTGACCCCTCCTGCCAAATCTTCACAAAGAAAGGAGTCTTACAAATTCATTAATTTTACACTTTAACTGTTACTCTAATTAGGTTCACAGCATGAGACAATGTATGTGAAAAAGGACAAAGTTCAAAGTCCAAAGAACAAAGTTCATACTCGGCAGCATAAGCCTTTGTTCCTCCCTGTGCACTAGCTCCTCACAAATATGGAGCCATATTAGAGATTTGCATCCTTTCCTTCAGGTTTTCCTAAAAATTGCATCAAGCTAGTGAGGGACTGTAGCTATAACTCTGAATTTACAAGCCTTCCCCCAAAATGGATATTT
The DNA here is from genome assembly GCA_013400615.1 of Syrrhaptes paradoxus. Taxonomy (NCBI): domain Eukaryota; kingdom Metazoa; phylum Chordata; class Aves; order Pterocliformes; family Pteroclidae; genus Syrrhaptes; species Syrrhaptes paradoxus. Next base: position 55,174 of record VZTO01028113.1, on the reverse strand, counting down.
CCCATGAGCAATGGAGTTGTCCACCCAGAGGATGTGCCATGCTCATACAGGACACAGCCCTTTATCAACTGCTAACTCATGGAGGAATAAGTCATCAAGAGCCTGTGGGATCGGTCCCTGTGTTTCACCAGCTGATTTTAGCCATATTTGCATTTCTTGGACACAGCAACTGATTACCATAAAGGCAAATGGGGAAAGGAAGGTGTTACTGTTACAGAAATACCAGATAGGAAATTCTTCAGAGCAAGGGCTGGACCAAGCAGCCAGCCCTGGTGTTAACTCTTTTTTCTGGCAGGAACTAGCAGAGAAGTGTGCTCCAGCAGGAACCAGGAGCCTTGCTACCAACATCTTTGATGTACAGAACTACTTAACAAAGACATCACCAGCCCACGCAAACCAGCTGCCATGTAGCATGGAGAATGAAGTTTGAGTTTCTGATCTCTTAAATTTGAGTGAAAAATTAAAACAAGACAGCACCAATGATTGATAGCTAGCGAGCTGCTGTTCTCCTTATCCTGAGGACTACAGCTGAGTCTTAGTTGCAGCAAACTTACACATTAAATTTTGTTTGGCTGAAGCACACGTGTGGCCTATGTGTAAAAGCTGCTATTTCTACTCAAAGGAAGCAGAATCTGTACATGTGATTAGCCAAGAAATTAATGTCCTTGACAACTGAGGGGCAAAAATAATGTCCTATTCTTTTTCTAGTAGTCTTTCCCCTGTGATACCTGCTGATGATAAACACAGCAGTAGAAGCTGATGGGAGCACCAAAGGTGCTAAATACTAGAGTAACAGTATGATTATTAGATACAGCTGGTGGTGTTCTAATGTTATTAAACAGATGACTTCCAACATGTAATGCATGCTGCCAGAAAGTCATCCTTGTGTAAATACAGCAAAAGGGATTCCCTCCTGTATGCATGGAGATTACTCAGATACTAGCAGATGATTCTGTATTTCAGATTGTGTCTCACTAATGTGCAACCAATAAACATACATCCTGCCTAATAAAAGATTGATAGAGAAAAAAATGTATGTAGCAACATCAGTTTTTAAAAAGAGAAAATATTTTTTTTTCTCCTGGATATGTGGTATCAATCTGGAAATATATGTAAATATTGGAACTGCATTCTTTTTTCTCCACATCCAGTTTGTTCCAAAGGAATCCAATTCATACCTCAAGGAAGCGTGTACCTAGCTCTTACCACTTTCAGTTTAGTCCAAGAAAGATAACTCTAAATTAGGAAATGCGAGGGAACTGCTATTTTCCCAGTGACAGAGCTGCTATTCAAGTCAGTGATGAACTGTAACCTTGAACTATGCAAGACTTCAATGTCGCTGCTATAGCATGATACCCTCTATATAAAAAAAAATGTTTGCTCCGAAGAAACATCAGTTCTTAAGCCTTTTAGGAAAATTTGACAAAGCATAACCCAGTTGTGTCATAAAGTTGATATAAAAACGAAATTTGCCAAACATACACCTCTCCTGTGACATTCAAGATTATACAAAAACAAATTGCCTGAGAAAGAGAATAATTAATAAGTATCAGAGACTGTAAATAAATACTAGAGCAGAAAAATCTTAGTGCTTCAGCTTAGTTACAACTCAGAGAACTGTATTTTTTACTTCATACTTTCTAAATCTCTTAAAACCAGCAGAGTTGATACTTATTTTATCAGTTTAATCATTGACTTGTTGCTTAACCTGTCTTGTTACTCAGGTCTTTAAAAGTCAACAGATAATCATATGAAATAAATAAAACCTTTGTCACTCATTCGTACATCTAGTTTTACGTAACTCTCCTAAATATGAGTTGCAACACAAACCTTTGAACGGCATGCCAGTAAAATGGACTGTATTACAAAGATGCTGATAAAGTCTTGTTTGGAATATTGTCAATTTATTCCAGGAATTTAACTGCAGTTAACCAGACACTTAGGCTTCTTGAATGTAATAAATCTCAGTTCTGTAAATATAATGCTCCTCATTTCTTCAAGTGGAAAAGCTTGATCTATAATAGCCCGGATGCAGTCCTTCTCTTTTTTGAGATTGCCAGTAAAAGTAGATAGAGACATCATGATTTCTGTAATAGGAATGTCAGACAGCAGGTGCTAAAATGAAGTGAGACCTTGACTACCTTTACACCTGACCTTGGATTGCTTGATAACTGAGGTGTGAAAAAGCCCTGTTTTCCTGTATCCACCCTTCATCCCTCCACTTAATATTACAATTTAACAGGATTTTAGCAAACTACTTCCTAGTCTAGAGTTTTAGCAATTAATTAAATATTTAGAGTGCCTCCATTTTTTTTGCCTTTAGATGGTGGATGCTCATGCACTACCTACTAGAAAATTTGCTGCTCCCTAATGCAGCATGGTGGGGTGGGAGGGGAAATAAAAAGAATTAGAGGTCTGTGTGCAATCACAGGGTTCTGATCTCATTGGGATCATGGAGTCATGGTGGGATAGCCCATATTACTGGAGTCCTGCCTTGGATGGATATAGGCTCTTTAGGAAGGACAGACCAGGTCAGCAAGGATGTGGAATTGCCCTGAACATGAGAGAAGCAAGTATGTGTGGAGCTCTGCCTTGAAATGGAGTTTGAGCCAGCTGAGAGTTCACAGGTCAGGATTAGAGGCAGACCAATGAAGGCAATGTTATGCTGGGTGTCTCCTACAGACTGAAGAGGAAGACGTAGGTGACACCTTGTTTGAACAACAGAAGTAGTCTCATGTGTGCAACCTGTCATCCTCCTGAGGGACTTTAACCACCCCAATATCTGCTGGAGGTACAACATGCAGGGACAAGCAGTCCAGGTAGTTTCCAGAGTGAATTGTTCATAACTGGTAACTGACTATGACCGATACCAAGTGATGGAGGAGTTGAAGAGAGGGCATGATCTGCTGGACTTGATTCTTTAAAACAAGGAAGAACTTCTTTGGGAGCATGAAGATCATGGGCAGCTTTGGCTGCAGTGACAATGGGATAGTGAAGCTTAAGATTTGAAAAGGCAGAAACAAGGCAAAAAGCAGAATCATAACCCTGCACCAGGAGAGCACACCATAGCCTCTTGAGGACTTGCTTGGAAGAATCTCATGGAATATGTCCCTGGAGAGAAGAGAGGTCCAGAAAAGCTGGTTAGTATTTAAAAATCACCTCCTCCAGCCTAAAGAACTGTCCATCTGAAAAGCAGGAAATCAAGCAAAGGCATCAGGAGGCCCACATGGATGAACAAGGAGGTCCTAACTAAAATTAATGATAGAGAAAAAGAATAGAGGTGGTGGAAGCTGTGTCGCATGACCCAGGAGGAATATAGAGCATGCAAAGCATGCAGAGATGGTGTTAATAAGGCCAAAACCCACCTGATATTGCATCTGGCAAGAGATATGAAGGGCAACAGGAAAGATTTCTACAGGTGTATCAACAGCAAAAAGAAAACTAGGGAAAATTTGGGCTTGCTGCTGAATGGGGCAGGCGACTGACTGACGAAGAACACTGAGAAAGCCGAGGTGTTTAATGCCATATTTGCCTCAGTCTTCACTGGTAAGACCAGCCTCCAGGAATCCCAGGTTCCTAAGACCAGTGTGGAAGTCCAGAGCAAGAAAAACTTACCCCCCATGGAGGAGAATCAGCTTAGGAAACAACTAAACAGATTGGATGTGCACAGGTTCATGTGCCCTAATGGAGTGTATCAAGAGTACTAAGGGAACTGCTGATGTCACTGTGAGGCCACTTTCAATTATTTTTGAAGGGTTCATAATGATTGGGAGAGGTTCCTGAGGACTGGAAAAAAAGCAAGCGTCACTCCTATCCTTAAGAAGGAAGCAATGAACCCGATAGCCTTCTACAATAAGACTGCATCAATGAACAAAAGGAGAGCTTCACTTTACCAAGGGTTTCAGCACTGGGTCCCGTAACTTCATTGACAAAATTATGAACTACATACTAGATAAGTACACAGTGAGCTGGATTTAAAACTGGCTAAACTCTTGGTCTCAAAGTTTTGGGATCAGCAGCATGAAGCCCAGCTAGAGACAGTAATTTGTGGTATATCCGAGGGATATACCCATATATACCAGGACCAATATACATTCATTAGTAACTTGCATGATGGGCGAGTCCACCCCCTCAACAGCTTTGCAGATGATACAAAACTGGGAGGAGTGGTTGATACACCAGCTAATTGTGCTGCCGTTCAGAGGAGCCTTGACAGGTTGGAGAAACAATCCGACAGGAATATCTCTCATGAACTTCAACAAAGGGAAATTCAAGTCCTGCACCTGGAGAGGAATAAGCCCATGCACCAGTAGTCACTGGTGGGATGGAAAGCAGCTTGGCAGAGAAGGCCCTGCACATAGTGGTAGATGACAATTTGAACATGAGCCAGCAATCTGCCTTCATGGCAAAAAAAGGCCAACAGCAGCTTGAGCTGTATGAGGAAGACCATTGCCAACAGGCCAAGGAAGATGATTCCTCCCTTATGCTCAGCCCTGGACTGCTGAGTCCAGTTCTGGGCTCCCCAGTGCAAGCAGGACATGGACTTACTGTAGTGAGACCAATGAAGAGCCATGAAGATGTTTAAGGAGTGGAAGCATCTGATGTGAGGACAGGCTCAGAGAGCTGAGACTACTCAACCTAGAGAAGACTCAAGGGGGATCTTGTCAATCTATATGAATACTTGATGGAGGGAAGTAAAGAAAATGGAACTAGACTCTTCTCAGTGATATCCAGTAACAGGACAAGAGGCAGCAGGCATTAACTGAAACACAGGAAAAAAAAATATTTAAACATGCAAAAAACCTTTTTCCACTACAAGAGTGGTCANCAGTTCTGGGCTCCCCAGTGCAAGCAGGACATGGACTTACTGTAGTGAGACCAATGAAGAGCCATGAAGATGTTTAAGGAGTGGAAGCATCTGATGTGAGGAGAGGCTCAGAGAGCTGAGACTACTCAACCTAGAGAAGACTCAAGGGGGATCTTGTCAATCTATATGAATACTTGATGGAGGGAAGTAAAGAAAATGGAACTAGACTCTTCTCAGTGATATCCAGTAACAGGACAAGAGGCAGCAGGCATTAACTGAAACACAGGAAAAAAAAAAATTTAAACATGCAAAAAACCTTTTTCCACTGCAAGAGTGGTCAAACACTGGACCAGGTTGCCCAGAGAGGTTGTGGAGTCTCCACATTTGGAGATACTCAAACCCAGCTGGACACAGTCCTGGGCAACTGGCTCTAGCTGACCTTGCTTTGACTGGCACTGGGTTAGACTAGATGATCTCCAGAGGTCTCTTCCAACATCAACTAGTCTGAGATGCTCTAAGAAGTGATGTGTTGTGGAGTAAACAAATTAACCTGGGCACCTCTCACTAAGACATTAGCTACAGAAATCCAGCTCCCCGAAGAAAAGGTAGCATCAGAAAATAAATTAAAATGTTAAACCTGCTCATACTTTGGGAAGCACATGAGGTGCAGAAAATCAAACTATGCACAGGTTTGACAGATTTTAGTTGCTCATCTTTAACTAGCTCATGGTTTCTTGGGGGAAGGACTAATTAAAATACTACTGAAGTAAACACTGTGCTACCTAGAAGAGTTTGTACCAACTGTTCCCGATGAGGAAATCTGCATGTGTGGTGTGTTGGACTGGAGGGTTTGCTTACCTTCAGCTGTTGCAGTAATTTGATGGCTCAAAGAAACATTTTTTTGGAACTAACACGTGCCCATGTCCTCTGAAACCAGTCCCAACCATTAACACAAACCAGAGCACAACATGTTAGCAAACTCATACGTGCCTTTTTGAAGAGTTAGATTCTTTTGTTAAACTTTGTGGAAGTCTTCCCCAATAATTAGCATGAGTCAGCACCGTATCTTCCCTGCAAGATATAAAATTGTCCAAGAACAATGGCTAGATAATCCTACTGCCTGAGCCATGACATGAGAGAGCCAGCAGGTTACTGGGCTTTGGACGTGCCCTCACCACTGCCTTATGCATGCTGTAGTTTGTGAGGACACCACAGCTGGCTGAAATAATTCAAACTCCTGCATAGCAGGGATAAAATTATGTCCTCCCACTTCACATGTGGAGGGGGCTAAGTGCAGAGGGTGCATGTGCCAAAGGTACAGCTCAAGATTGCTGAAGGAGGGATGGACTGGGAGCACTGGGGAGAATTGGCCCTCGGCTCTAGATGCAGCTTAGGAGACAGAAGAAATTAGTTGTGGGCTGCTCCTTGTCATAAGCAAATGTAACAGCAGAGAGTGCCAGTTAGCAAGGGGGCATTTTAAGCTGCTCATGGCTTTTAATGAAATTGGGATAGAAGTGGTTGCTTGGAAATAGTAAAAATGTAGCTGGGGGACGCAGAAAACAACTTAAAAGCACCGGCTGCTTCTGGTGCTCTGACAGTTCTTGTAACTGATGCAGCCAGCAAGAGTAGGGGACAAAAATCCTGGCTGTAGTTTCCCTCACAGCTTTGTCAGTGACTTTGCCCTCCAGCTCTGCCCCAGTGTGAAGTTTCCCCTGGTGCTCTGGCTGAGCAGAGGGTGCAGCACAGGCCAGTGCAGCCTTGACTTCTGGCCAGCCAGGGTGACACCTCCACTGCCTGCCATGGCATAGCTGCTGCAGCTGCTGCTGCCAGCATGAACCTCATCCCAAAATGTCCCTCTTTCTGGAAAAAAAAAAATTGGGAACTTACTAAAAGACAAACCCTTGTTATTTTTGGCTCTGTGTTGACCTGGGGTCTCATGTACCATTCCATGAGTTAGGAAGGGTCAGGAGAAGCCACATGTGAGAACAAGAAAATAAAGAGTAAAGACAAGGTCCGGTGCAACTGTAGCTCTTTTCTGTACTGTTCCCAAAGTGCTGTCCCAGGTGAACCTGCAGCCAGCACAGAGCAATGGGAAATAGGAGTGAACAGTGCAGGACAGTGGGCTTTGCGTCCTCTTGCTGAGGTAAAACCTACCTGCTGGGGTTACTCCCGGCTGCCTCTGCCTGCCCCGTATGGCAGCATTATTCCACAGGAGTAACTTTACACCCATTCAGGTTGATTGTCCTTCACTTGTTTTTAATGTTAATGTCTTTCACATCTAAATTCAAATTGCACATTAGCCCATTTATTTTCCCTTGCCCATCATGAGTCAGCAGGGACCCATAAGCCGCTTCCATCACCCTGCAGATTTCTACCGGCACAAACTACAGATCTGGTCACTGTCAGGAAATAGACTGGGTCTCTCAGGATATACAGACATCTTTCTTTTGATTACATGCATGGGGAGGGGAGAGGGAACAAGCAGTTAGGACCAAAGGTTCCTCCTTAAAACTAGGGCAAGTCCCAATCCCCTTGTCTTAATCATGGCATCAGAAAGTTTCTCTGACTTCTCCCTTGCTGTTAATTACAGCTATGCCCAGCAGAGAGAAAGAACCTGGCATGGTGCTTCTGGTGATGACTGACAGCTCCTGAGGGCAGAGCTGGTGTTATCTGGTACCTTAAATGTTTCCTGGTTTACAAAAGTTGTTGTCTTCCTGAGGTTGGTGCTCCAAAGATTCATGAGACACCTCTGGGCAACCACATCTTGAAGCCAACAGAGATTTCTTTTTCATGAGTTCTGGTGTTTTCCTAACACATATATAACAAAACTGCTGTGACCTGCTCACAGGAGCTCTGAATCTGTTGTACAGGTAGAACTAAGCCTAAAATAAGGAGCCAAATAGATTCCAAAAGTTTGTAAAGCAAGAGTCTGAGCACTGACTTTATTGAGCAGTTATATATAAACAAATGCAGTCTGTTGGCTGCTGCAAATATCCAATATACTAATTAAATAAGAGGGGAAGCAAGTTAAATGGGGACAAGTATGATGGAGACTTAAAATATCTAAACGGTATGCTCTTGGGAAAAAAATGTGTTGGCTGTTATTATGTTATTTTAAAGATGGTTTAGCATGAAGGAGTACAATCTGTCTACATTTCTTACATAAATGTATTTATTTAATTATGTAATTTTGCATATAGAAGAGCTGTAAAAATGCAGTATAAACACTAAAACCAAAAAGGTTGAGAGAAAAAGGGACAATGTCTCCTATCACAGCTAAATATTGTTATCAAATGAAAGTTAAGAAATAACTGATATCAGTATGTGAGCAATTAAAACCATTTTTACAAAGAAGCCTACCAGCTTGTCTTCTGCATGTACATATAGAGCTGCAGTAGTGTTCATAGGGTTATCTCACTAGTAGCGTTATCTAATTCAACATAAACATTTGGATGACATGAGTTTTTCTCTCTCCATTTATTTATTCCTGATTTCATGAGAGTTAAGTTCTAAAATGAGACCTGAGTGAACTCTCTGAACCTTGGGATGATGCAGAATATCTGCTCTTGACCATTCTGTAGGTTTTTAACTCAAATATCTAGAGAACATCAAGTTCTGTTTCCAGGATTTGGAAGGTGATTTCTCGTGCTTCCTTAGCCCCCTGTCTGCACTGGCTTTTAGCTGCAACTTGCTTTCTTTTTTTTCTCTTTTCCCCTATCTGTTCTTTTAACCACCAGAAAGACTCACTCTTAAAATCTGAATAATTAAATAGCACTCTCAAATTAAGTTCTTCAATAGAAAATGGGAGGAAAAATAAGAAATCTGTTTTTTACAAAATTTTCCTTTAAAAAATCCATAAATAATGATTAAACTTAAAGATTTCTGTAGCTATCTGAAAACAAGAGTCAGCTGGAAATATTCATGTGAAACCATGACACAATTTGCGTGACTTTGAATTAATTTTTGCCTTGCTACTTTCAAATTAATTATGTTACACACATGAGACTCCTTCTGGCACTTTGTAAACATCTGGATGCCCTTGTTAGATTTTTTTACCCAAAAGTCTGTATATTATTTTCGAACAAGTGATTATTTCCCTGGATTGGGATCTACTCATGTAAATTTTAATTGTTTTTCTCATTAATTTTCCTTTCTCACTACAACAAACTTTTTTTTTAAAATCTTGCATAAACATAAGAGAAGTATTAATTACCAATAAATTTCTGCTAGTAGTGCCTGGAAAACATCAGGCTGCAGCTTTCATTGTTAAGAAAGATCAGCCGATAACAACACTGAACAACACTGAACAGCATATACCTAGGACTTACTGTCCTACTTTTTCTTTTCTCAGACTCAAATTAATATGCTGTGGCCTATCCAACTATTTCAGATTATGGAGAGCTGACTCTTCCTTTAGCTTGCTTAAGATTTCTTTTCCATAATAACCAAATGTTTCTTCCTTCTGCGATGAGAAAGACATTCTCAAATCAAACCCTGAGTGTATGAGCGCTGTCTTATATTTGTAAATATGCAAAAGTTATTTTGGACATGGGGACAGAAAAACATGCAACTAATGCAATAAATGAAGATTTATCAAGCTAATATTTCTCCTGAGAAGATAGTAATTTCAGTCATTCACATCCACTAACACAGAGCCATGACTTTTTTGGAGTCAGGCTGGGATATGCCAGCTGTTTGCCTGATTGTTTAAATGTTCCAAATGCTAACATATTTTAAGAAGACAGTTTTATCAGAAACACCGTCACTGACAGCACTTTCTCAGATCCCTGAAGAAAAGGCTGTTGGAGCATGTTGCAGATAGCGATATCCAGCAAAATGAGTTACAAAGCCTGTTTGATCCCAATAAGTTGATTTCATTCTTGGTCATACAGTATTGTGGAAGCCACTGTGCAGATCAAAGAGTCGATTAAGTAACAAAGATTTCCAGAAAAAAAAAACCTGACTTCCAACCGGTGCACTTCATGAAATGCTTCTTCTCAGAAAACAGTGGTGGTTCTAGAATAGTCCCTTGTCTGGTCTTCTCTTTACTGAGGCCAGCTGACTCTTTTACTCTTTCATCTCTGCCAGATTATACTTACACAGATTCTTATATTAAATCCTTTTGTAATACTACTTTCCCTATTAAGAGTTCCTGTAGTAATGCATGCTATGTGGTTGGAGAGGGAGGAAGAAGCTGTTTGGTTTGCATACATGCAAAGAAGAGGCCCTCTGCTTTTCATAAGATGTGGTGGATGTTGCAAAATAGTTTGACAACAGCTGCTCCAGATTTTCTGTTAGACTACTGAGAACATTTGACCCAAGCTCCTGCCACTTAAATCCCCAAATGTTGAGTATAACATTTAGGAAAAAAAGATATTTTCTTATCATTGTTCTAAATGTCAGTAGAGAAATAAGCAACTTTAGTCTAAACTGAATTACAGAATTTTGAAAAAAATGTCCTTTTCTGTCCTAACAGAATAAAGCTGCCTTTCTCCTCCCCCCCCCCCCCCCCCCAAATGGCTTACTAATAAACTGCATTGTGTCAAGGTAGGATTGAGCTGTGCCATAACAGTATGCATACTGTTAAATTATCTGCTGATTGCAATTAAAAAATCCTCACTGGAGTAAAATTAGCCACGCATCCATTCACCTTACTTTACTTCTCATGCATATGTAGTTGTAAATTGGATTTTGCTGGGTAGAAAAGGAACCAGAGAATCAGCTAACTTCATGGTCTCCCTGTTTAATTACATTTGTAGGGAAGATAAATCATCCATGGATTCAAATGAATGTACAAGTGTAATTCCACTGTGTTCAACTGCACTTCAACAAAAGAGCAAAATGCATATTAGAAATGTTCAAATCTCATGTGCATTACAGTGGTTATATATGGTACATGAGAACAATAATAGAGAAACATCACAAAGCACATCATAGGCTAGACAGAACAGCTTTCACTTGAATTTAATGAGGCAGTAAACATAATGAAAGACAAATTAAATCACAGCTTACTGAAATTCTCCATTCTGAAAAGAGTATTATTGCCACAATTACTCTCTGAGTTGCAGCTAACTGCTTGGGATGATACAGCATGCTGCACTGGTTGATTCTAAAAATGGTAGAAAAACGTTAAAGCCACTTTATACTGTCAAACATATACCAATGGCAAAAGAAAATAACTTTCAGATGTAGCTACTCTGTTAACGCTCAAATGATACAGTACTTCATTTGTAGCAACAGCAAGACTGAGGCATTGAAAAATTACAGATCCAGAACTAAAGACTTTACTCATGTAAGTAAGCTCATTCACCTAAATGAGGATTGTTAGGGTTCAGGCCAAGAACAGTATAGTACTAGAAAAATATATTTAAATTACTTCACAATAATGAATTGAGTGAGAAACCTAATCCCAACAGTACTAAGATTTCCTTTCATAAGGATTAATAATATTGCATCACTAACGATGATTTTGTATTCCAAATTATTTCATGCCAGCACAAAATCTTTGGATGGGGAGAAATCTCACAAGCATCCATTTTATTGCCTTATCCAGACTCTGTGGGCTATGCATATGAAGCAGGGTGTCAATCAGTTTCAAGAAAGTGTTGAAGAAATACTGTGGCATCTCTGCTACATGTTCCTCTTCCTGTTGTTGAGTCATCACTAGTAATTAATTTCAGCCTACTGCCATAATACTGCTTGTCTTTCAGCATGAGCTTGCAGTTTGACATAGGTTAAGCAGCTCAAATGCCAGCCTAGAGGAATCCTAAAAAGGCAAAGCAGGGCCACTCAAGGCAGACTTTATGCCACTGGAGCCCCAGTAATTACATATAATGCTGTGGATTGACCATCTGATATTGCCTTGTCCTTTCTTTGTTCAGACAAGAAGGTGAGGGCACTCCTTGCTCCTAGAGTCATAGGCTTGCACCAGGCAGGAGCTCTGCCAGGGCTGGCCATCTCCTAACAGTTGCTGGAGCTCCTCCCAAGGGGATACGATGGCTGAGCAAGAATATAGTATCACTTCTCCCAGTCCCATTGTTATTAGCCCTCTTCAATACTATTAGAAGGGAACTAACACCCCCTGTATCTAGCCACACAGCCAGATATTAGACAATTGACTAAGAAAATAAATACGGATACCAGATGATTTGGGGCAGCTAGGCAGAAGGGGGGATGAGAGTAGCTCCTATACAAACCTTACACTTTCAAGTATTATGACAAATCTTGAAAATTTCCATTTTCATAATGGTAAGAAGTCTGTTCTTCCATGTCTTGAGTTACTTGCTTTTGCTTTCTCCATTCCCTTCTCTGTACTTCACTGTTATGACTGGTAGCACCATACATTTTCTTTGAACTTACAAAAGTTTCATTGTTCATCTCTGTTTCTTCAGCTAGTTCATCCTGATCAATTATGCCACATTTCTCTTCACTGAGTTTTTCAGGGTCAGCCCATTCCTGCTTCTCCCCAGAAGCAAAGATAGCGTAGAATATCACTCCACTGTAATGCACCAGGGCCGCGATCAGAAAGACATTTTGCCATTCTTCCCGGGTCTGAAAAAATGGTGCAGGTCTCATTAAGTTTGCAGTAAAAAGAAACATTACCATCTGGAGTAGACCATGAATTAACACATACTGAACAATGACCGTGATCACTGCTTGATTTCTGATGTTACAGACAGAACAATCTATGAAAGTCATTGTGAAGACTTTTTTTTTCTAACAACGTCTAATAAAATAAAATAAAATATGGGATTTTTTTTCATGGTGAAGTTTCTCTTTTGCATGTGAAATATTTGTGGAGTTGAAAATGGATTTCTCTAACAACCAAGTTAATGTTTTTGTATATCAGTGATTGTCTAGGAGCCATACCAGGAATGTGTTGTAGAGGTGTTTGTCAAGTCCTATAAGCATTATCCAGTAGTATTGAGATATTGGAGAGACCCAGCCTCAATTGGTATAAAATAATATCTCCCTGAATAGACAATTATTTTATAATAGCCCTGAATCTGGCCCCCTTGACATTGTAAAAGTGAATGTTTAAAACAAAAAACAACAGAAAACAACTGCAGATATCAATGATTAAATGGAGTTCCCAGGAAGCTTTGAAATGTCTAAACTTTTGTTGCATTACTCAGTCCTTTTCTTAGAAGACATGGAGAAATGTTACCTTATGTTTCGTCATTGCACCAACGATGAGAGGGCACACCATGCCTGACAGCGTCCCCACACCATTGGAGATCCCCATCAGAATGCTGGCGTATCGTGGGGCTATGTCCAAGTGATTCACGTTGAATCCTACAATAAATGAGAGACGATGGTCAACTAAAGAGCTTTGCACTACCAGAGCAATAGGGCTTTCTACAGCCATGCTGGCCAAGGAAACCTGGAAAAGCTAGGAATGTAGCTCTGTTACCATATATATGAGAAAGAAGAGTAGTATTTTCTTTGTGATAAAGATGGAAGATATGTTGCTACTCTTTTTTTTTTTTTCAAAATCTCTTTTTTTCCACACCTATGGCAATCCTGTTGTACAGAAAATATAGTTTGATCTGTCCTCATTTAAAGTGTCGATGCTTCCCATCCTCTCATACTGAAACAATGCACTCAGCAAACATTTTTAATTAAGGAATGAATGCCTTGTGTTTGTCAAATGTCTGATACCTTTTTATTTAGGTGGTAGCTGTTTTTTACACACATTTTCCAGTACTTAAATAGGAGTTTAACATGATAAAAAAACAGAATATAAACCGGTAGGAAATAATTACCCTTACAGTAGTGTGTCTTCTGTGGACATATTTCATTAAGGAATGAAAACAAATACTAAAAATCAACTCAGACAATTATCTGGCTATAGGTAATGAAAATTAGTCATATGAGCTATGGATGATCACAAGAAAAGATGATTGATTCCAAGTCCTTGAAATTAAATACAGTAAAAACCTGAGTACTGGGAAAATCTTGCAATAAAAATTGATTGATAGAAATGGCCTGATATGCAAGCGCCTCACAACTGAGTAGCAAAACTACTTCTCATCTGCATAACACTGAAACAACTGAAGACCAACAGTCCCTTTGCTTGTCAGTTTTGCTCAACAGATCCATCTTCTTGGCATTCTGTTAGATGATAGCTTTCCATCTTCATAACAAAAGGATTTTTTTTTAATAACAATGGTACTTTGGTGGAACTACCAAAGTCAATCTGAGGCTGGTGAGACCCATGAAAGTGTTAGAAAGAGCTGTTCTAGAGAAGGGCTGGTTATAGGAAACAACAGAGGCAGGACAGACCCAGAAAGCTAAGGCTGGAAGTGGGCTTGCAGCTGATAGCCTTTGAGTAACTATTCATACCAGAGTAATTCTCTCTCCTTTTAGGAATACTGTTTATGGAAGAAGAAAATGTGGCTGACACTGTGAATGTCTATTAGAAAACAACAGCACAAAGCTGATGTAAACTGCAACCAACAACGACCGGGTTCTTTCAAAGTTTTGTGTCCTATGTGCAACAAGTTTCATAGATACTAAAGTGAATTATCTCTGATATAGAAAAAATAGGGAATATCCCATAAGCAGCCACACTAAGAGCAAGCAGAATAATAGAAATCACAACAGTAACAATAGTGAGGATAATAACATCACTTTTATCACTAACAGTAAAACTACTAATAAGAGTAATTCCTACCTGAAATTGCAAAGCCACTGAAGCCTACGGCTAACACGAGAAAGGAAATAGCCACACCTTTTGTATGAGAATAACCAACCACCAAAAGCAAGGTTGCTTCCATACCAAAGCCTTCAAATGAAACACAGGGGAATAAATCACATTTGAGTTACTATTGGTCACAGAGATACTAATGAGGTCTAGACAGAATAGCAGCTTAAAATGAGACAAAATTCTTCTACATCTTATAGTTATTCTTGAACACACTTGTAAGCTTTGTGGATTTGTAGAAATATTTGAATATTTGTTGTTTGAGAATATACTTTTTTTTTTCCTCACTGCTGTGTAAATGACCCAAGCAATGGGTGAAGTTAACTCACTCAGCAGTACAGGGAATCAAGGAGGAATTGACTCTGTGCAAAGCACTGAAAAATTCACAAACACACAAACATGATAGGGAAAGGAGAAAAATACTTCTTGCCTTCAGTTTCTCATGGTTGTAGTGATGTGAGATGTTCTTGGCAAATAGAACAAAAGAGCATTTTTCAGACAGGCATTGCTACCAACACAATAGGGCATCCCTGCGTATCACAGGGAACATTCAGTCTCTGCCATTACTGTAAATTAACATTTTCTAGTATGTAACATTACAATCCTTCTGTTTATTTCTTTGAATGACACTGTAAATACACCCTGAAAATACAACAAATCTGAGATCCTTTGTGAAGACGCATAGCCAAGCTGCATGGAACCTCTGACTGCAGGCATCTCTATTTCGGGCAGCTTGTGCCATCCATCAATAATGTTAGCCAGGAACTGACAGAAGAGAGTGACTCCACAGGTTATCCAGCTTTAATTTTTTTGCTCTAATTTAGTGTCTTCCCTACCTGTAGATGTCATTGATTTTTCAGTTCAGTGACTGAAGTGGAAACAAATTATTTTGTGCTGAGTGAAAATGAGTCCATCCATCCCCCACCTCTCTTCTTTGAGAATATACCAGCCTAACCCTTCCAGCCTAACCTTGCCAGTGGGTTCTACTGGAAGTAGCCCGTGGGAACATGGCCAGTTACTGCAAGGCAGTATCCACTGGGAAAGGGTTTCTGCAGCACCACAGTACATGGTTAGCTTTGTCTATATGAAATTGCAGGATGAGGCCTGTTTTATCACACTACTCTTCTGGGCCAGTTCTTATTACCTTTCTAATTATTAAACAGGCTTCTTGCCTGTTGCCTCCCTTTTTAAAAACATGCTCATGTGAGTAAAGATTTATACCATGAGTACATTTAACATCAGCTCTCCATTAAATGTTTCAGATTAACCAGCTGCAAATGCAATCTAGGTTAACTTGTGTCTTGTTACAATTAAACGTGGACCAAACAATTATATCTGCCTCAGCTGCAGCACACGATTGAAATATCATATTTTCAGAATACAATAGTACCTCCACAATTCATGACCTTCCTTACAGTAGTAGTGGTTAAAATCTTCCTGCTCCGTAAGAAGTCAGCTAGCTGTCCTCCGATGGGTACGATGATTGTCATGACCATGTGAGGAACTGCCGACAAAAGGCCAACCTGCGATTAGACAAATGAATGCTTACTGCTTGTGTCCTCCCTCAGGATGTAGGGGGAAGAGAACAGGAACCACAACTTTTCTTCACCTCTTTCCCCCACCACCCAATTGGACACATTTTTGTCTTGAATTCTTGTGTGGGAGGATTGCAGACCTTTCCTCCAACAGAACCTGCAAGCAAGACCTGGGTGACCTTAAGATGGAGACTCCACAACCTCTTTGGGCAACCTAGGCAAGTGCTCAGTCACTTGCAGAGTAAAAAAGTATTCCGTGCTGTTCAGATGGGACCTCCTGTGTTTCAGAATGTGCCCATTGCCTCTGGTCCTGTCACTGGGCACCACTGAGAAGATCCTGGCCCTGTCTTCTTTGTACCTGCTCTTCAGTTATTTGTGTACATTGATGAGATCCCCCTGAGCCTTCTCTTCTCCAGGCTAAACAGTCCCAGCTCTCAGCCTTTCCTTATAGGAACTAGAGAAGCTCTAGTTGCTTAGTCACCTTTGAGGACCTTAATTGGACTCTTTGCAGTATGTCCATGTCCCTCTTGCCCCGGGAGGGGGCAGGGAGCCCAGAACTGGATACAGTACTCCAGGTATGGCCTCATCAGTGCTGTGTAGAGGGGAAAGATCACCTTCCTCTACCTGCTGGCAATATTTTCCTTAATGCAGCACAGGGTACCGTTCACTTTCTTTATCACAAGAGCTTATTGCTGGCTCATGTTCAATCTGTTGTCCACGAGGACCCCCAGGTCCTTTTCTGCAATGCTGCTTTCCAGCTAAGTGTATCAGCCTCCCCTCCAGTTTTGTGTCATCTGCAGACTTGCTGAGGGTGCACTCTGCCCCATCATCCAGATCACTAAAGAAGATGTCAAACAGTATTGATCCCTGGGGTACACTGCTAGCTACTGGCTTCCAACTAGACTTCATGCTACTGATCACCACCTTCTGGGTCTGGCCATTCAGCTAGTTTCCAGTCCACCTCACTGTCTGCTCAACCAGCTCATACATCAACAGCTTGTCTATGAGAATCTTATGAGAGATGGTGTCAAAGGCCTTACTGAAGTCTGGGTGAATAATATTCACTGCTCTCCCCTTGTCTAGCAGGCCTGTCATTTCATCATAGAATTTTGTCAAGTTCATCAAGTGTGACTTCCCCTTGGTAAATTTTCTGCCAAAGGGTTACTTTATCTGTTAGCTCTGCTTCTTATCCTAGATAAGCAAAAAGACTATTTTGCAGCGTTTTAGTGATCAGTATGTCACCTTCTAGAAGCTTTTCCTTGGAGAAGTAATTTGCTGAGAAGTTTGAGTTTACTTTCTAGGACGTGCAACCTCCTTACATTGACACTGAGACAGTTTTAATTTAGTTTTTAACTGGTGAGGTACACATAGGTGCAACTCTATAATTTATGAAAGACAATTCAGAATAAAAACTATTTTGTCCTAATAGCCCTGTTCTTCATCTTCATGCTGTTCTTGACCATTCAGAGTGTCATTGCTAAAAAACAGGATTGCAGAACCTGGGCACACTGGTGGTCCAAGACCAGACAGATAATGATGTTTCTTGTTGTCAGTTTGCAAAATTACATTTGCTTGAAAATATTTTACAGTATAGCAAGTAGTTTTTTTAAAGGAATGTTGGGAAAACTTTTCTGGAACAAATATTCTGAAGTTCTCATTCATTCTGTGAAGAGTGAGTGTAAATATACACACAATACCAGCTTCAGTGAAGTGGCAGTGGCAGGGAATATCAATCCATAAAGAATTTGACCCCTCATTGACAATGAAAAATAACAAAATAAAAAAGAAAGGAGAGGATAAAAATTACCTGGCAAGTGATGCTAATCTTCCAACACTAAACAAAATGTCCATTTCTATTTACTTACCTTGTGGTTTTCATGATATATGGGGTTTTTATCAACTCTTTCCCAAAACAACTATTCAGTTCTTTCTTTTCGCTAATAATTTGATGCAAGTGAGCTTTTATTTCTGTCAGATCACCAGAAGTATATCATCCCAACTACTGTGAGTAATCTACTGTAATCACTCCAGAGATTCAAGCACTCTGCATCTCCTAGGGTGAGGTCTGAAGGTCACTGCTTTGTCTCAGACATTTACCTTGCTTATTGCAAACCCGAAGACTTCTTCAAAGTAAGCAGGCTGACTTATAAGGAGCAAATAGAACGTCCAGCTTCTGCAAAAGTTTGCCACAATGATTGCATAAACTGGCATTGAAGTGAAAAATCTCTTCCAAGGAGTACTAAATTTCTAGGAAAAATTAAAAAAAAAATAAAAAAAAAATTGAAATAATTTTTGAGTAGGCAGAAGGCAGAAAGAGCCCAGTATCTTTTAGTATCAGGACTATTCAGGACATTGCATCTAATTTACACTGTAAATAACTTTCATGCAAGTGAAAGATACCTCTTGGATTAACAGCAAAAGACAAGTAGAGAGACATTTTTAGAATAGTTAGGATTATTAAGATGACTACTGTACTATTATCACTCTGCTTACTGAAATTACAAAAGTTCTTCTAGAATCCTACTATTGAGATAACAGGACCAATAATGGAATCAAAGAAAACTAGAGAAAACCTAGTGCGGTTCCCCAATTTTTGGCATGATACAATTTGAGGCATTCCACTGAAAGTTTTATGAAAAAATTATTATCCAAGCTAAGAAATATGTGGTATCACCTGCTTCAACCCAGTTCATTTCATTCAGCAAAAAAGTCTGTGTTAGAGGATTTAATTTCTAGAACTTGCTGTTGATATTTCCAGTTTCTATTTATGCCTCAATACTCTGTACAGCAGGAACAAAAAACACTTCAGAGCCCTATTCACTTACAATAGAAACCGAATCAGAAGCTGAAATGTGTAACTATGGCAATACATATTGACATTCTCCCTTTTTTTTTTAACAGTAGTTGTGTTCTACAGGCAACCATATGCCTATGGTCATGTGTGAACACATGGTGGTGATAAGAAACATCATGATGGGAAAACCATCATGATGGAAGAAGTGCGGGTGTCTCCAGACAAGACCTGAGTGACTTCAGCCAAATTTCAAGAGCATGCCCAAAAGGAGAGTCTGGTGCTCTATGCTCTCAGCAAGGCTATTACACAAAACATGTAGAGAGTTTGGAGTTGTTCTGCTCCAGAATGTTTTAAAGTAAAAGCCAAAAGGAACAATTTATCAAGAAACAGCTTTGTTTTCCACTGCTAGCAAAAATGAGTTATCTAAGGAAATTGAGAGAAGTTTGATGGGAAAAGAAGTTTTAGTTTTAAGTTTCTAGGATCTTCCAGGATCTTCTTCAAGCTCATCAATGATGAGCGGAGCTGCCGTGAGTGAGCAGGGCAAAAACCCTGTCCTTAAGCTTCCATAATTTCAATCATCCTTAATAAGAGCTCAAAAGCAGCTGGATAATTTAAAACCTACAGCCAGTTTCTTACTTAGCTATTATTTCCTTTAATATTTTTAGAAAAAATGTGATAGTTACTCCTAGATCAGGGAGGCTCTACAAACTGAGAAATGAAACAGCACTATGTGTTTTGCCTGTAGCTGAACTCGTCCTGTTGAGCCTGATCCTGTAATTTTCATAAAAGGAAAAGCACCCAGACATCAACAGCAAATACTTACACAGCTAAGAGTATCCATCCAGTCATATGCTCATCTTGTGCAAAGTACTCACTAATTATAAGCAAAAAAGCTTTCTTTACTTACACTTGCACTAGCTAGGCTAGCTCCTTCTCCAATACTTGTTTCTATATATATCTTTTCTTCATTGGTTATTGTTGGATGTGCAGCAGGGCTCTCATAGGCATGAAGCAGCCAGAACATGTACCAAACAATCCCAAACATTCCTGAAGAGGCAGGAAAAGCAAAGATCAGTTTTAGAAGACAGTAAAGCCACACTTCAGTACCTTCCAGTCTTGAAGTTTGTTTCAAGAGCCAACTAAACCAAATATGCATAAAAAATAAGCCCAGGGAAGTAGGAAAACATGATAACTAACTAATGCCGGCTTGCAAAGCATTTGAGCATTTTGACACGTGTATTACATGAAATGCATGGGGTAGAGAAAAGGCAGAAGCAAAGCTTTGTGTGGGATCTGGGGAAGGAAGAAAGCAGACTGGTCATAACTTGGTTGCAATCTGCATAAAAGAGCTACACAGTTAGATTGTGATGGCAAATCGTATGGTGCACTCTGTGATGCCAGAGAAAATAGAGAAAACCCATTTTAACATGGTTGCTGATGTGCAAGACCAGGTTTGAGACAGCTCTGTCATGTCCCACAGGGGGAAGCACAGGGCACCACAGCACAGCCCCAGGGCCATACCCCTGTGATGGGACCACTTTGCACTGCTTTTGCAAAGGGTGGGTGGGCAGCATGGGGCAGATGACTCAGAGCAGGTTTCAGAGGCATTCAGCCCCCCATCAGCAGCACATGCTGTGGCATTCACTGTTAATGTACACTCCAGGACATGTATTACATGAGTGTTTGTGCTACAGAGCAACTTTTGCAACTGCATCCAACCCTGTTACTGGGTGACCATGGGCTGTAGCCTCATCATTACAATTCCAAAATATTTTACATCAGATGTTTAAAAAATAAAAGCTTTCAGAACCTGCAGTAAGCAGGGAATAAATGGGAATAACCATTTGCAACAACTCCATTCCCCGCAACAATTTTGATCCATACTTTTTATACAGGTTTAACAAAACTGCTGGGAGTACCAGTCTAGTTGCAGAGATCCTTTATGTCAAGCAACTCACCGTAAATATAAAAGACTGATGACCATCCTATATACTGTACCAGCACACCTGCCAGCGGCATGGCCACCACTGCACCTGCATAAGACCCTGATGAGAAAAAAGGATTAAGAAAACATATCAGATATGATGAGCGAGCCCAGTGCAGATGATCCAGGCAGGTGCTCATGGGGGCACAACTGGAGGGACACCTCTGGCTGACTGGCACCATGCTTTCTTGTGAACACAGGGATTGGGCTGGCAACTGTAAAATTTAGCTTGAGGTGGTGGGAAGGACTGGATCCCACTGGTGTGGGATCATCAGTCTTGTTTTCCACCTGGAAGGGGTATGCCTGTAGGTAAATGGGATTTGCAAAGCTGGAACTGATGGTAAACCACCACACATGCATAAGCTGTATGAACTGAAGTGGGGAGTCCCTCCTAACCCTGTGGCATATGAGGTGAGCTACAGGGAAGCTAATGGTCTAAATTTCAGAAGCCTTTTTGGTGTCCTGAAATCCTGCTTACAGATACGCTGGGAGGCTCTTGCATGGCTCTAGCCCCATGATCCCACAAGTGCTGCTAGGGGAAGGGGTGTTTAGACCAACCCTGGGTCTGTTTGACTATGTTTAGTTCATATCAGCAGCATGAAAAAACAGACGGAATAAACAGGCAACAGTTGACAGGGAAAAAAAGGTTTAAAAAGTGTTCTGTGCCAAGGTTTCTGTTTGGGAAATATATAATACTGATGAAATATATTTCCAAGTGACTTGTAGAAAGAGATGAGTATTTAAGTGTTTGGAAAGGAATTTTCATTAAGACCCTAGGAAGAATTCATGCAATCTGGACATTTGGGTTCAGTGCAAGACAGTGTCAGTGGTTCCGCATGCGAGAAGTATTGCTTTGAATTATTCTAGAAAATTAGATACTTGTAGTTTTAAGAGTATAACATAGTTTGTTGATGAACATTTGGTAATGCTCTACACATTAGCAAATGCTTCTCTGCAATGGTTCACAGTGACCCTTCTCCCTCATGTCTGTGCAATTCATTTTTTCTACAGTATTAGCAAAGCCCCAGCCAAGAATATAGTCAGAGAAACCATGAACCTGGTTAACATGGGTTTTCCTATTTTTTCCAAAGTTCCTGTGCACCTTTTGAGTACAAGAATATGTGATCTGTAGCCACTAAAGTGAGTGCTGGGCTGCAGGATGGACCTTTCTCTGCCCAGTGCTAAAATTTCAAAGAGAGAGCACTGAGGGTGGAGGGGCTTCTCTTTTGGTCTGTTCTTCTACAGAAAATGGAAACGCCTAAATAGTCACTAAATCCTGGAGTCATCTGTAGTAAAAATAAAATTTCCATAATATGAAAAGTTGCTTTTTTCCTCTTGTTTCACTCCTCCTTTTACCCTTTCTCCTGTATTTTAGTGCTGTATTTTCCCTAGCCTTCCAGTTCCACTGCTGATGGACAGACTGGTTTTTTTGCTCTGACTTCTACATTTTCTGTTGAATATTGTTTCCCACAGACATTCATCTTCAGCTGGCTTTACCACAACACCTGCATTTATTGTCATTGTTTTCCCCTCCACCTTACCTAACTGCTTACTCTTCAAGGTCCTCCTATTTCTGATTTTTCTCCAGCATTACTAGATATCCACTCACAGTTCCAATTTCACTGTTACAAACAGGAAGGGACACACCAAAAACAGATGATGAGGGTGTCTTAGAGGGAAATGACAGAATAAAATAATGAGCAGTGCCTTTTCCTTCATTGCCGACACAGTAAATTTGAAATTACAGCAGAACCATTCCTGGCCTGTACTCCACATACCTGGACTTTTTAGGGTAAAAAAGCAGAGGGAGCACATTTGGATTGTGCCTTGCCTTCCTTACATTTAGTCACTTCCCCAAATCCAGCCTGGAGCTGGTAAGGAGACTGTTTTGCCTGGAATTAGCAGCTAATTGAAGATTGCAGGGATATGGAAAGAAGATTAAGACATTAGGTAGGGAAGTGTGTAAGGTGGGAACAGCTCAAGCCAGACCTGGGAAAGTGCCAGATAAGTGTGACACTCACAGTAGTCTTTTCTGGCAATGAACTGTGGTAGCACAGAGCAACCTGTGGAAAAACTGCTACCTGGAGGATGGAATTAAAAGTAGAAATTTTTTTTTTTGTCATTAGCATGTCTCTAAGCAAAAAGAGAGTATTTTTCTTGAAGAACAAGGTGTAAAACCTTGATGTTTGTCCTGCTCCCTGCTTCACAACAAGGTTTAAGGCTCTTGCCAGAGGCTAGAAGCATTCAAAAGGGAATGAAAGAGTTTGATTTCTCCCTTCTTTATGCTGGATTATCCTCCCCAGAATCTTCTGAAATGTCCCACAAGACATCTTCCAAAAGGCCAGCTATCAGCATTGGAAAGGGAACCAGACAGGAATGCATAATTCAAAACAGAGTGAAGCAGAACAACCAGTGGCAACAAGTTACATCAGCTCCACTGCATTACATTGAGCAGCCAGCCTAGAGCACTCAAGTCCTTTTAAGATAATTTTTTTGAGTGCGTCCTTGTTTAGGAGGGTCAATTCAATATGTATAGTAAATGGAATCCCTAAGGATGGAGCAAATTAAAAAAAAAAAGTGATTTCTCTCATGTGACACCTCTAGACCCATTTTAGTTTACTATGAGAGCCATTCTGAGGGCTGGCTTTAAATGATAAAAAGGTGACATATTAAACAAAAAGACTCTCAGGTTCCTGATCTCAGAGTACAAGACAAATGGGTGTGTGGGCAGGTGCAGCAAAGGGCAGAGGGTTTGCCTTTCTCTTTTAAATCATGGAATGAATAAAATACATCTAATAGGAATATGTACTTACGTAAACTGTATAAGCCTATCAGCTTACCACAGAAAGACGTTGTGGCCAACCTGCTTCTTTCCAGCGGAGGAGCCCATTTACTCCACATCCCATGGCAGGCTGGGTAGGTGACGCCCTGGCAGACAATTCACACATCACATGATTTGCTTTTGCTGCATTCCTACCTCGAGCAGTTGCTGATACTGTCCAACCTGCCTAGCTATTCATCACCGTGAAATGGTATTGGAAGTGTTAGGTAAACCCTGAAGAGCTCTGTTGTTTGGGTATGAAGATGTCAAACTAATTTGGATAATCACTTAAATGGTAATGTGTCTTGGGGTAAAAATGCTGTTTGGTACATGCAGTGGATTGCAGAAGTAAACGAAAATAGATCGAACTGCAGCACCGGAAACTTAAACTTTTTATTTCTTTTTAAGTAAACTTTAAAATATAAATCAATATGATTAAACAATTGTTATCCTAAATATGAGTAACAAGTAAAAATGTAGCTTTATCAGAAAACTTGACCAAAAGATCTTTTGATTTTTTAGAACCAAATCTCCGAAACCAAATGATGCATGAAAGGACCACAATGATGAGTGCTCCTACCTCCACCAGACCTTGCAGAATCCTTACAAACATCACACAGCCATAATGCACTCTTGCTGCAGAAGGGATGAACATATTCAGTGTAGATGTTAGAAAGATAGCTGCTCCAAATACCCTATGGAAAAAAGTAACATGAAAGGGAATATAGCTGTTGTCTACTTTTCAGAAGCAACACTGTTCTTGAGTACAGTCACAGAGACAATCCTACTTATCACAATCTCACCAACTCAAATACTTGTAAAGTCCCTTTATTGTCAAAAGGGGATAAATCTCCATATAATCAACCCATTTTCTTCTCTGAATGGAACAGAAGTTTTATACATATTTAAACAAAGTTGCTGGGTTTTTCTTTGTATCAGAGGAACAGAGATGTTGTTGGTATTGGAAGCTAAGCTATGACTCCTGACCTGAGATAAGCATTCCTATCCTGGGAAGTACTTAAATTCTGTTATATCAATAGGGTTTAACTTAAATCAGGTAAAGTGTGGTTTAAGTTCCTCTCTGAACATGGGCATGTGTTGGTTAGTTCCACTTGCTGCTGCTATAGTATATAGCATGGCTGCTTGAGAACAACTCCTTTCCAGTGTCACTACTCTAAACAGCAGCTACAAGTGTCCTTTGTGACTATGACATAGAATTGGTATTTCTACAAGACAACCTCTGTCAAAAATGTGATATAAACATTTTATTACCCTGCTTGGGAAGAGCACTTGCTGCAGCTGGGCACAAGTCAGTCAAGGCTCTAAATGGACCTGGGGCCCAGTGCCTTTGGGAAATCATTTGCAGCCTCCCAAATGTTAGCACCCATTAGAGAAACAGGCAGCAGAAACCTCTGTGTAACGGTAATGAATCCAAGCAGCATCCCTGAAAGTCGAGGCCACTCAGAGTCTCTCAGGTAGCACTCAAAGCTGTGTCTGCCTCACTCACTGCAGTCTGTGGGAGCTTTTCCCAGCACAGACATGGGCTTTCCTATCTTTAACTGAAGAGTCGTGCGCACTTATTGCCCTATATCAATAATAAATAACAGTGACAGTAGACATGAAAGATGGCTGGGCTACAGGGCAGCCATTTCAGTATGGCATGGGCTGCAGGTTTGATGGGTACTGATGCTGCAGTGCAAGAGAAACACATCCCTGCATGCCCAGCTCATGAAAATGCATCTGGGGAACTCATTTGAAAACTGAGGTTGCTGCAACACAAAAAACACCACTGGAAACCAAGAAAGAGTCTGAGAACAACCAGCTGGAACAATCACTGAAGTTGCTACCATTAGTAGGAATGAGGCATACTTGATTTATTAGATTTCATATATCTTCACATCTGGCTGACTAAAGCCTCCGGTTTCCTTTCTGTGCAATGAATGGGGTTCAATAGCTGTGTCATGCACTCTCTGAATATCAAGAGTTCATTATTCCAGCATCTGTGGAAGCTGATATAGATGAGGATCCCCTCTGAGATCCTGTTACAGCACTGAAAAATATCAGAACTGACAGTAGGAGTTCCCCGCAACTGCCAAGCATCATTTAAATTGAATGGATTACTGCTAATTCTCGATAGTTTACTGTCTTCTTTGTGTTGTCTGCAATTCAAAGCAACCATGTCTGGCTCCCTGCAGACTGCATTTATGTGGGAAAGCTTTCATTCTGCTGGTAGAAAGTTGCAGAGGTTGGTGGCCCTGGGGACCACAGCGCTTAGGAGATGGGAGTTCAGCCCAAAGCTGTCCTGTCTTGCTCCAAGACTCAGGGTAACACTGAGAATAAAGCAGCCTCTTTTACTAAAGGCCCTCAACTCCTAGCTGTGCTGATGTTAGCTAGAAGTGTTCTGCTGTTTGTGTTCATGTTCCTTTTTGAAACTACTCAAATTGAGTGACATTTAACAAGTTCTGAATTGTCTTGTTATGTGTGTGGCATTTCAAAAAGACACATTAAGCTTCATTCTGGTATATGAATGGTATTAGACAGATACTTGATTTGAAATCGTATGATTTGGACAACAGCTGTATTTTTCTCCCCCTTTTGATTTCTCTGCCAAAGACACACACATACATACTATGCATAGCTGTTTGTCATGCTCCAATTCAAAATATTTATAAACTTTTAAAATATTTTGTTGTCATTCTTTTTCTTTTTTCTTTTTTTTTTTTAAATAAGGATTTCAATTGTTTACATTTCAGTCTCTTTTTGAAAACTTATTTACAGGAAATACATGTCACCTCATTTTTTGAATCTGGGCTTATTATTCACAGTAGTATTAATGGCAGTATTATAGTGTGAAGAATCTACAGTCAGAGATCAACACTCTTTTATCTGAATTCTGTATACCTATCAACAAAGACTACAGTCCATGCCTAGATAGCTCATAATCTGAATGACAACAAAGCACTCAACAGAAGAGCACAAAAGCAAAGAGCCTGGGTATGCTGGCAGAGGGAGGTGACAAAGGAATGGATTTATATAGAAAGTGGTCTGAAGATCTGAACTCTAGTACAAAGCCTGTGATCATATCTTGACATCTAGAAGACTGTTTTCAAAGCCAAGTAAACATTTAGTTGAGAAAGAAGTATTATTTAAGTCTCTATTATGAACAGTGAAGAAAAGAGTTTCTCACCTTGCTACCTTGCCACTAATAGAAATATCAGATCTGTTATCGTAAAGTTATTGACAGTCTCAGGGAACTACAGCAGATTATGTAAATTAATAAGCACATGAAAGAATAAACCATAAGAAAGAGAACGTGCTAAATTATCCAAACATCTAGCTCTAAACACTGAGTTTGCAATCTCTGCTCCATTATTTAGTACCAACTCTTAATATGCCTAGGTTGTAAATGCACCATTTGCACTGAGTTAGAACCAGTCACTCTTCTACTACTATTTAAGAGGGCGAGCAGTGTTTCCATAAAAAGGCAACATCTTTCTAACAGTTTACTGCCAATTATTGCAAAGATGTTAGTCCCCTCCATGACCAAAAATATCTCAGTTCTGTTAAAAGCTGCCACTTTGGGATCAAAACAGACTTCTTCGGTGACAGACTCCTCCACCCAGCAGAGCAATGTTACTGAAAAATGATATCAGGAGACGCCTTATGTTTCATGTATCCTTGTCACCACCAAACAATGATGAAAGTATGTTTGGTTGTATGTTTGAGGACAAGTAGCAAGTTAGAGGGACATTGGCACTAAATGGTTCATGAACTTTTTGGTGGAATGCAGACCTACACAAATTTGGATGAATGTATAAAGTACATGGTGTTAGGTGGTTTTGGTGCAAACCCCTAAAGTACTCAATATTTTCAGCTGCTCTGAAATCCATTTGAATGCCTCATTATCATAGATAAATGTTTGCATTAGAGAAGTGCCTGGGGTGGGGGCATCCATGTATGTTCAAGGTTTCACAGTGCTGAGCAGGATTTAAACATGTGACAAAAGAATCTATACCTAAATCTATAATGTCAATGAAAGGACAGAATAATATATCTCATTGCCAGAGTGCAGCCGGGACAAAATAAAACATTTGCCTTACTGGGGTGGTAGGTTCACAGACTGGCCCCAGATCTCCTGGTTTCCTGCTCCATGTGTCTTAGCAAACAACAGAACTCAGAAACTCAGCACCACTGTTGGATCTACCCAAGCTGAAACCAGTTGGGTAAACAAAGAATAAAGGAAAAACATCATGTTAGCCAGACCTGTGAATCCTATTGCTACAAACAGAAATTATCTTTGAGCCCAGCTTTTGGAATATAATCGGTCCTCAGCAAGTTCTACTCTTAAACCTGGCTATGATAGTCAAATTCATAATTTTATATTGTATTATAGTATTAGATTGAGTCTGAAAGTCTCGTGGGGACATAAATACAGCTTTCTGTGCATATGCGCAACGCATACCAAGGGAAGTACTCAGCTGACAGAATACATTGAGCTACAGTGTAAACATGGCTTGCAAGAAAATTAAGGAAACAAAAGCCAAATTAATAATATATTGCATTATCCAGCCAACAGTGTGCACATCTGTGTTTTGGGGCCCTTCTGCTGCAAAAGCTGGTGGCAAGACTAGAAAGGCTGGGGAAATGATTAAGCTTAGCTAATTTGTTTGGCTTAATCAGCAGATGGAAAAATACTCTGCTTAGGCACTTCTGTGTGGTAGAGAAATTAATAATTGAGGATGCCAGTAGTGTTGAAGAAGCAGTGCTAATTGAACTCTGAGTAACTATTTGTTATAGATAGAAGAGAGTTGGGACAGAACTTCTAGGCAATTCTATGGGCTGACTCTGGTCCATTAGCGCATATGGTTGGTAGGAACTCCTAGGCAGTCTTGTAAACCCCTAACAGCCCTTTGTGGACTGCAGAGAGCAAAGTACTTTGATTTGGGGCAACACAATATATAACTAGTCTTAAAGATCTTTTCCAGTTCCTAAAGTGTTTGTCAATAAGTTATGTCTTGTTTGCACAGAATGAAATGACCACCAATCGTCTTTTTTATCTGTAGATTCCAAATGCTGTTAACATGCACATCTTATGAGCTCATTCACAACCAGCTGTATTCAGACAATCTCCCTCTCTCTGTTGTGATCATATTCCAAGTTCTGAAGATTTTTTGAAGTAAAGCCCAAAACCAAACTTAGCTTTGGCAAGATTACATACTTCTCTTACTTTCATTTCAAAAGCAGTTGAATTTAAAAAAAATAAGCCCACAAACACAATGAGCATAGAAGAAATCTGTATAGGTGCTCAGAGTTCACCAAACAGAGAGCATGAAGGTCTATTAGAAGTTCTAGGCAATCCTAATTACAGAGATCAGGACCATCTCCAGCTATGGTGAGGCTATCCGTGGGCATGAGGATGGATTTGGGTCTTCAGATACAAATAGTTCTGTAATGCCTCCATGCCCAGCTTCAGTCCACAGGGAATTTTTAAAGGAGAAAAGTAACATTTTGTTGGAAAATTTTTGTTTGGTGTTGAGCTAAAAAGCACTAAGGCAACTTCTGAAGGATAGATGCTACAATCATTGTCTGAAGCATTAAGTGCGATTTTCTTAGCATTCTCCAGAAAGTATTATTGCTTAGCAAACAAGAAATGCATAAATATTTGAGATGAACAAGCTAAATTGGGAGAATCAGCAATAGACCCGTAATGGAAATCTAGTCTCATTTTTGGTTATAGACATAAATACCACATGTTCAATTCAGGTGTGTATTCCTGAAACACATTAATTCACCATGTTGGTAATCATCATTTAAACAGTGTAAAATAGTCATCAGGCTGTAAAGCTTCATAATTTTGGTTATTGTTCTCTTACCTGTTAGCAGCCAATTTGTTTGAGATGAACCCTCCTGGAATTTGTGTCACAATGTAACCCCAGAAAAAAGATCCATGAATAAGTCCCACTGTCTCTGGATCCCAGTTGAATTGGGCCTTCTGTAAAGGAAACAAAAAAAAATGCTGTGAGATGAAGCATATTCATTGTAAGATAACCACTATTTGGAAGTCACATAGAAGTCACATTTCTTTATTCTTTTGTATTACTTTGTGCGTAAAAAGAACCAGTTTTCCTCAGTAGGTTGATTTTTTTTCCCAAACAAGCAAACCAAAAACCAGCTCATCATTTTACCTGCAGGGAGAAAGATGACATTAATTAGCTAGGCATGTTTACAGAGGACTAAAGGACATCGCTCCCCATCAGTATAATTTCTGACAAGAGACCCACTTTCCTGCACTGAGTTACATGTCTGTTTTAAATATCTAGTTTTCTGCTAGTGATTTCCAGCTTAGTTTCTAGCTAGTGTTAATTTCTGGAGGCAGAAATACCATGAGACATGGAAAAAGTTGCTGTATCACGAGATGCTTATGCCCAAACAGAATAATTTGGATTCATGAGATGAGTTTGTATGGATTTCCTCAAACTACCTCTTTTGAGCTTCACAACCTATGTCTTGCTCCAGGGTGAAGCACAGAACCAGGAAGTCACAGCAGGACCCCAGGGAGCAGGAATTAGACTGAATAAACACAAATTCATCAACAAGTCTCAGCAGCAGAAGCTGGTCAGAGGAGATTGCAGATGAGGAAGAACTAGGAAACTTCATTCACTTTGGTAAATCTTTGTGGGTTTCTTGAGTCTGATAAAAAACACTCTGTTTGATAGCTAGGAAGAGGAGAGAAAAACACTGAAGGGCTGGCCATGGCACAATATGGGAAGGGAAGGAAGATTAATTTAATCCACAGCCCTAGAATCATAAACATCATCTCTGGTCTTTGCAGGTCAGTAGCCCCTGTGACCACAAGTCATGCCAGCAGGCATACTTTTGATTTTGGATATTTGCTATAGACACTTTCTGCAGTTTTCTTTACCAAAAGTAAAAATATTTGGGAGAAAAACTGATTAATAATCACACATTCATGTCTAGAAACATGACAGAAGGTATCTGCCTCTCTGGGAGATGTGTTTTGTTGTAGGGAATGTGCTGACAAACGAAGGATATCCGTGGGCTGGGGGGAGCCTCTGTTCCCTGGGAGGGTCTGATGATACTTTGTCTTTCTATAGTGGCTTTCCTCCTAGACCTCAGCACATGGAGAATCATCAGGTAAGGGTCAATATTTCCGTGAATACTTTCTTAAGACAAAAATATCCAAAAATTAAAAAAAAAAGTCAACAAGTAACGCAAATGTGAATGAGGTTCAAGTTCATAAAGTCCATAAAGGGATTAATGATATCACAGCTATGTACCAAGGCAGTACTGGGGAAACTAAGGTTTGTATTGAACCTGCAGTTCCTTGGGTGCATTGTGAAAAGCTTGTAGGCATCTGCTGTAAACCACATGCCATCTACTGCAAATTTGAAAATAGCTTGGCACCTAGCTCCAAATACCTCTTGACAGTAATCCACACTGTCAATAACTTGCAAAAACCTGTTGCCTTATTGCCAGTGACTACTTTAAGGTCTTGAAAGTCACCTACTGATCTGAATGGTGTGAGTGTAGTGCTACATACAGCAATTAATCATTCCTTCTGTAGCAGCATCAGAAAGCGCTTCCCTGAGAGACAGTAAATAGTAAAAGCTTCTGCCACCACAACAAACTCTTTCTACAGCTGAAAGATCAGGGACCTGATAGACATGCAAGCCAATTCAGTTCTCATTTCTGCAACTTATGTCCTGTATGACTTACATCCCGTAAGACTCAGATCTTACAGTTTTTAAATGTGACTTAGAGACCTAAATACCAATTAAGCACCTACATGTCTATATTAATCCAGACTCGTGTGTCTCCCTCTCTCCATTTTTGGTCACAGTACTTTGATATGTGTCACTTTGACAATTTTGAAATGGGTTCTACTCAGAATAGTGGAAGGAAGATGGTTTCTCACCTGCAGCTCTGGTTTTCCATTAACATAAACAGTGCTATTGTTCACCATTTCCACAATGGCAACACCTAGGTTGCACCTAATTCCGAAGGAGATGCAAAAGCCCAGACCACTCATTATGGCGATGATGTAGCGCTTGGGCAGCCCACAGCAGTAGCAGTCGCATGGTGCCGGCTTGCGGGTGCTTGCCTGCACAGGTCGCCCCTCTTCTGTCAGCTCAATGTGATCCTCCTCTACATTGGTGCCATCTATTTTCCTAAACAGGTGAAGAAAGAGAACATAATAAAATGCCTTACTGTCTCAGTAAAATTTGCTGAAAGGTAGATGGGCAGTTACATGCTCCAGTCAGCTGCTAAACGATCTCCTTGTGAGGCGTTTGTCTTGGTTGTGTGATGAGTTAAGGCTGGGCAGGCTGTGAAAGGCTAGCATAGCCTGCACTTTTCATGAACAACCCTTGAAGTTTGTATATCCAAGCCACCTAGCTGGACAGCTAGCTGCAAAAATGTTCACAAGCTATTCATGAGCATGATTATAAGAGCTCTGTTGAGCTCTGTTGTGAGAAATTCTGATGATTGTTAAGAAAATATAAATATGAAAAAAATTATTCATAATTTCTAATTAGATGCCCTAAGCAGAGCTAGCAGTATGTTTCAAGAAAAGGGCAAATACAACACAAAGCATGGTTTTGCTTATCCCAAAACTCCCTGTGAATTTATTTTCACCAGTGAGACAAAAATCAGGGCTATACTGAAGAGGAGAAGAGGCTCTGGTGTCAAAAGCACCTATTTACGACGACATAAAAGAGGCAGGCCCAGACTTCCTCTGCCTGAAGGGATTTGAAGCCACGTGTCTCCTCTGAAACAATCCTCTCACCACAAGGACTCAGGTCATTGCAAAGCGAACCTCTGCAACTCCTATTGTAGAACATGTTGCCCTTTGTGTGAAATACTTAATATTAAATGAGATCTGAAGGAAGGCAGTGGCTTTCTGGGCTGTTGGTTCACCACTCCTCAGCAGTGGAGGCTGGAAGGGCTTTGCCTGGAATCAAATTTGGTGTGGCAACTGCAGTGCATTTGGGAGGAACCAGGAGGGAAGGGTCAGGGATGTGGGTTCTTTCATTTACTTGGGCTAGGAGCAAATGGTACCCAGCTACTTCAGCCTGTGAGAGGCTGCCCACCAACCACGGCTAACACGGGAGCACAGCTCCTCTGGTTTTGTGTAGCCAGCCTTTCTTTTTCCTACAAGCACTGCATATTTTTAAAAAAATGGCACTTCCATGTAATCTGGAATTGCATGATCATGTAATTAAAAATTCATTTGGTCTCCCAGTTTGATTAGAGCCACAAACATCCTGTGCTGTAGGACCAGGGAATGTTTCTGATAGCAAAGGTGAGGACAGAAAGAACTGAACATGTAGCCCTGTGCTGGAGCTAAATGCTTCCTTTCCTAATATTAACTTCCCATAACTTGTTTTAAATGCGGAATATGGGTTTTCTGACATGCCTAAACACTTAAGCAGATGGCTAGCTGTGAATACATGACTAGCCTACTGAACACTTCCTGCAAGCTTAACGTTACATGTTTACTAAAGGAGGGCCTCGATCAGCAGCTGCATTACGAAGCCTTTCAGTTTTGGCGTTGCTCTGAAGCTGTGAGCTCAGGATCCTGCTCCTTTTGTGTCTGCCATGGTGTCACCCTCAGTACTGTGAAAATATGAACAGTTACTTAATCTAAAAGAAGCCCAGCTTGCCCTGTAAGATGATGAAATGATTTCATTCACTCATTTCTGATAAGGAGTAACTTATTTCCTTCTTTCACACATGTGGCTGAATGTATTTGAAATCCAATGCACTTTGGTTTTCCACATAAAAATTGTCTATAAAGAAACGTTGCCAGAGTACGTATGGATGGGCTATACCTGGCTGATCTACAGAGCAGCTGTTTGGGGTTTTCTGTGAGAAAAGGGCTGGTCTAATCACAGCTTTCTCCAGTTGCTGTAAATCTAATGTACTACCCATAATATAACAAATAGTACTCTATACTAAAGGTTTGTAAATAGAGGTGGTATGTATGGCTTCCTGGGGTGTTTCCTGCGGACTTATGTGTATCTTTCCAATATGAAATTTCACCTAAAAATCTCAGCATTTCTAGGCTTTAGATCTCCAGGCTAACTGGTGCATCATTTACTATATGAGTCCTTTTTACATCATATCATCAAACCCTTACTCCAGCCTTATTCTAAGCAACAAGAAAAGAAAGCATGTTACAGTCCCTCAGCTCACATTTCCAAAAAACAGTAGAATCACAGTGTTTTGAGCCAGAGGGGAACTCAAGGGGTTATTTGATTTAACCCCTTGCTCAAAACAGTGCTAACTGCAAATTTTGATCATTAGATCATTGTCACACCGGAAGGAAAACTTTGCATTAAAGAAAGGTAACACAGGAAATGTGATATTACTGTGGTGTTATTGAAGGTGATTGAGATCTTATGATTCACTGGCAGGGAAACAGCATTTGCTAGTGAAATGAGAGTACAGAGAGTAATGCAGTCAGACACTTTAAAAAGGAGACACCATATATTCCATGATCTCTGTGCCAATATAAGTAGGTGTAAACTGAATAAAATATCAACAATAAAGACTTCAGGAAGTGAAAAGCCAATTGAATAATTATTTTTAGAACAGTTGTCAGCTCAAAAGCATTATTAACAATCCAAAAGAAGTAATTTAATTATCTTCCTCCAACATAATCTAAGACACTGATTGAATTAAATCAAAGTACAGTTCCTCAAATTTGTATATCTTTACCAGGCTCTCTACTTATAAGAGAGATATTAGAAATTGGTGCATTATTTTGGGCAGTTGGCAAAGATTAGACACATCATGCAAAGCCAAAACATCTGTTCTGATATGGATATTTTCAGCTGGCTGTCAATTCACATAGGCATGAAAACATCCTTCTGCTCCAAATTCACTGTTAAAAGTGGTGAGACAGGACTATGTGCCAACATTGCCTCTGTGGAGAAATTAATTGTTTTGCTATTGTATTCAACTACTCATTAATGAAAGCATGTTCAGGACTGATCCATAACCCTAAATCCAGAGAGTATATTTCATACCCCCAGAGCTTAATGTTAACCTCTGTATAACAGATTTGTCTTGGAGAAAACTATTTTCAAACAGCAGCACCAAAATGGAGCCCGGATGAAGCATTAGCAGTGCAGACATCCAATAAGCCAGTGTCTGACCTAGCTTTTTGGCTTTAATTTATTGAACAGGTACATAATGAGGATATGATAACTCCGTGAAAAGATGAGAAATATATCTTCCAATTGATCCATATATTTTGGTAGCACCACTGAAAATTTTCACTTGTTGTACACGAACGATTTAGAAGAAAGCTGCTTGAGAACCAGGGTTCTCCTCTAATTGCCTGACTAATGCAGGAGAGCATTTTGCGGCATGGAAAATGTTCAGTCATTACATCAATCTGTTTCCTTTTTTCCAGCAAACATACAACACTTGGCAAGTAAGAAGAGCTAACCTATTTGAAGGTATCTGTGTCCATGTTCTGTGCCCAAATGCCATAATAACTGTATGTAAATTTCTCTTCTTTATTGAATGACTTTACTCTGGCATATACAGAATTTTGTAAGAGTGAAAGAAATTTCAAAAATTCCCATCAGTAACTGATAATATTCCAAGAACATATATACATTCACAATCTCTTTATGGGATTTTAGCATAGGAATTAGTTATTCATTCAAATGATAAAGTAAGTGGACCAGAATAATACCATTTCATTTCATTTCTTTTGATTAAAAATACATAGATTCTACAATAACGGGCAAATATTAATTCTTGTCATGTGTTAGAACACATTCTAGAATGACTTCTACCAGATATTACAGTCTTTCACAGGCAGTTGCAGCACAGTCATACACAATGTTCAAACTGCACACCTAAAAATCCAACATCGGTCACCACATCCAACAATTATTGAGGATCCTGGCATAACTTCATAAACCTACACACTGACTATCAAAACATATTACTTATCCAAAAGCAGATACAATCTTCTGAGATCTCCTTTACTCTCTGGGGAGTTGCCCAGGTGATAATTTTCCACACCAAATCCTGCAGTTGATGCATTGATACAAAATCCTCATACAAACAGGCAAACCCTCTTAAATCACTCAGTGCATGGGACGTCTCTGGCTGGTACTTGCATGAAACTCATGGTATGTCTCAAACATATGCACCGTGGGACTGCATCTCACAGGTGCTACACTCCCAGGCTGCAGGGCAGCCTCGCAGTTTCTCCTCAGCACAACCTCGATGCACTGGAGGGGTGCCCCACGGGTGCTGCAGGGCAGCACTGCACACGTGCATTGTGCCCTTGCACTAACACTGTTGTACAAGAGGGTTTGCAATACTCACAGGACATCTTAGACTGGACACCCTCCATTGTGTTCACAGTGCTGCATGGGCTGCAGCACATTAAACTCTCTGTACTTGTGCGCAGAGGAAAAATTTGAGAGGACTAAGGCTATGATCCAGCACAGACAGATGAGCCCTGTCCAATGAAAGGGTATATCGCCCAGCTTCAGGCTGCAGTTTTTAGCAGTTTAGGCTGTCTGATCCATCAAGGGACATCTGCAGCAGCCAGAGCTGCACCTATCAGGGCCCAGACTACATACAGCAGCTATGTGACATGAGGCATACAACTTTTCGCATTAGCAGTGGCATTATTGAGGTGTAAACCCCTTTAGTCACTTCCCATTTCATCAGTTAGCTCGTCCAAGACTCCTTAAATCCTCAGGGAAGGCAGGGCCTGAGATTTTACTTTAGTTCATGAATTTTTCTTTGATTACACTAAGTTCACAGAAGGACCAAAGTGTTCATGCCCGCCAAGAAGGTCTGCAGGAAAAGCTTTATTTTCTGGGAAACTTAAAGGGCTTGCAAAGCCCCAGCTCTGATACCCGTTCACCCAAGCCTTGAATCCTCTAAATTGAATTAAAGTAATTTGAGGTTGCTACCCACCTGTGAGAAGCCCATAAGTCACTTTATGTTGCTTGTGCTTTAGCACTAGAACTTGTCTACAGGCAAATGCTATGGAGCATCTGGTATCTGGCAGCTCGTTTTGCCAGACTCTGGCTTCTGGATCTGCTCTGCTGCTTGCAAGCAGAAATGTGGTAGGAAGGCATAGACTCATCATATTTACCAAAGTCGTGAAGTATTTTTCTACCCACTTTGATAGTTTTAATCCCACATCAACACATGCCAGTCAGTAGCATCACACTCAGAGACCTAATCAAGAATGTGCATCGATATAAAGCAAGACTGTACATGAATATAATTAATCACCTATCAAATGCTGGAAGAGAAACCAAATTCTTTGCTGATTTGCAATATATTAAAACCAAATGGATTGAATGAAGAGCAAACTCGAGGTTGCAGACAATACACACACATCCGTCCCTTGTAAAAAAAAAACCAGTGCACGCTCTTGTTTGCAGGCTAAACTGTACAGAATGAAGGTCAAGTTAAAAAATATGCATGTTTCATTCCTTACAGAAACCTTCAAATATGACTGCACACTTCCTAAGAGACTGCTAGATTTGCAGCAATCCTGACTTCGACTTGATTGCAGACGTAGTTTGGGTTGTTTCCTCCACTGGCTAGTACATCTAAGAAAGGCACTGGTATACATATGCTTAAAACAGAAAATAATTTTGTCCAGCAAACTTTCTTGTATCTCAAGTCAGATTTGGTTTGGTTTGATCCAGTACCAATGTTGCTGAAGTTGGATGCCAGTGTTATCAACTGCATAGGAACCAGCATGACATCTTTGATACACAGCTACAAGAGGAAAGCAATCCAGCTAATCTAAAGTTTGCATACCATTTCCACATAGCAAACCCAGGGTACTGCCCCAGTATGTACTCACTAAATACAAACCCTATGTGTATTTGGTCAAATAGGCCAGGAGAGCCCAGAGCAAAGAGAATTTATGATTGAATAAATTACTTAACTTGATGTCTTGAAAGAAAAATTGAATCCCTGGAATTACTGTAGAATATCTTAGGAGTAAAAAAAGCAAAATGTTGGACCTCATTTATAGCACTGTAAATGCAGAAAAGTTAAGTTGAAACTGTGCAACACAGATGCTCTGTTCACATGGTGCGGAAATAATGTAAAGAGCAAGGGGGATTGGACTAGGTGATCTTTCGAGGTCCCTTCCAGTCCCTAACATTCTGTGATTCTGTGTGATTCTGTGTATCAGTGCATATTAGTAACTTCGAAGGTATACATGCTTATTTTCTTGCATATGCATGCTACAGTATAATACATGTAAAATACTATACATTTTCTTTTGATCAAAAGCACATTCAGATGTCCCAAGAACTGCATCTTGACTCAAAGTACCCAAAAGAAGGTAAACAGACAGATATGAAAGCAAATACAATTCAATCACTAAAAATACATTGAATTAAAATGTTGGCCTGATTCATACAGAGATTTGAAACACTTAACATCCAGCATGCAAGAAATGCCACTGAACCCTCTGCCTCTCATCTATTGATTACACAAGTAAATGTCAGTGGCCATTACCAATAGAAATAATCTTCCATTTAAATGAGAAACTCTTCTCCTTTATGAAACTGGCCATTTGTTAAATCATATTTTCATTTATCAAAAAAAAAATTTCAGTTTGTTGCTTCATAAACTGTCAGATTAAGATAAAAATCTTTAATCTTTTTTCTCTTTTTGCTAGCAAACAGCTGCTGCTTCTTTTTCTCTGAATTTGTTGGTCTCGGTAAACACACATACACATCTCTACTTAATACATTTTCTCTTACTGACTCAGAACAAGATTTAATTAAAAAGTTTTTAATTTAAAAGAGTTTTTCATGCTCTTTGTAATATTAGACCACTTTCATAACTTATTTTCACCTTTTTTTTGTTTAATATAAATATTCTATCATCTATAGTCATATGCTGTTGTAACTGCTCCTTTTACATCTTCTGTCTTGCAGCAAGGTGTCTCTCACTATCTGAACTCAGATAATTTTGCAACTCTAAATTCTGTTTTATGTTTATACATTTTTCTGTACTTAATTTCTCCTTAATAAATTGAACCATTGGACCTGTCTGGGAATTTTCTGTTGGATTTTACCTTCTCAGATGCCCCAGCGAGTCACTGACGGTGTTCTTGACCTCTTCCATTCCTGGATTAAAAAATCTTTCCTTCAGTGAACCAAACCCTTTGAAAGGCATTTTGTCTTTCTTGCTCAGTAAATCCCTTAGGTTAGCAAGGATTCACCTTTGCTGTCATATTTCCCGGTGCCAGACTCGGGAGCCTCCACCAGTCCCCTTGGTGACCTCTGCAATAACAACCAGTTGCTCAAGAAAGGAGCATGGAAGTGGGGTAAAAAAAAAAATAAAATCAAAACAGATCTTCCAAAGCCAGAAAGTGAAAGTCAGTCAGAGCTCTGGAGCAAAACCCCTTTGAAGCACACAGGGACTTGGCCGTGCGCTTGCAGGAGCTCTGCTGTGCATCTGTGCAGGGTCGGGTACCTGTAGGAGGGCAGCTAGTCCAGACGCTGCAGCAGGCGAGATGGAGGTGCTGCGAGGGCCAGTGTCCCTGGGCAGGACGTGGCTGCCTGCTCCACTGGCGAACCTCAGGCTGGCTCGCTGAGGCTCATCATCGGTGCCTCCCTCTCTCCCTCCCTCCCTCCCCTGCCTCTTTCACGCTGAGATCCTGTGCAAGGTGGTGCTATAGTAACGGACACAATACCTGTCCTCAAGCCACTCCAGTTCATTAATAAGACCTCATCTATGGCAAGGGCAAGAAGTTTATTAAACATTTACGAGTCCTTTCTGCAGAGAGGAAATTATTGCAAGCTACAGTTCCCATTCACTATGTACCCCCTGCCCAAATGAGTCCTCCTACCCCAATGCACCTGAAGACTTGAACACAGAGCCACCTTCCCCAGCCTGGTCATTTATTATTGATGTTCCTGGGCCCTTGGGTGGACAGATGCAGGGGTTCGTTGGTGCAATGCTGTTTGAATAAGCAGTGAAAGACTGACTATAAGTTGAATGCCTTGCATTTTTGAAACACAAAGTGGCTGAAAGAGGTGAGCCGGTCCAACTCAGCATGACTTCATAATAACAACACACTTCTCCTAGCATGGCAGAAAGTATTTAATGAAAACACCTGTGGAAATGCAGCCTACCAGTACGCTCATCAAGCCTGTATGTTGGCTGGAGTTAAATGAAGAAATTCCACTTTTGGCAAGGCCTCAGTTATTGGGTTTGGGTTATAGACAACATAACCCACCTGTGACTTGTGACCCCCAGCTCCCACTCTGCTACCAGCTGTCGGGTGCCCTGAGCAAGCTGCTGTGGCTTTGGTCCCTTCCTCCTGCCCTGTACTTGTTGTTATCTTTCCAGGCACAGAGGCCACGATCCTCCTAACTTCTGTTCAGAACTTGGTCTCCCCAGATTCTGCAGAGGGAAGGGAAAAGAAAGTGAGAAAGTGATTCCTCCAGAGAAAGAAACTGGATTTCAGGTTTTTTTCACTTACAGACTTCTCATTTGGGTGTTGGAACTGAATGAGTAGGATTGAGTGGGATATAAACCTGGGATAAAGTAGGGCAAGGACTATCTGCCCCTCCATTCCTCCCCTGGCTCCTTGCTATTGCCAGCAGTCTCTGAGTTTCAGATGTCTCTGTAATACAAATACCAAATGTCTGGGTTGTCCCAGCTCCACTAGGGGAAAGGTAATATTGGAAAAAAACCGCTTCCTCATGGTTAGATGAGGCAGGCAAGCAGCCTGCACTAAAATCCTTTATTCCTAGTATATATGCAGATGAAGAGAAGAGAGAGAAGAGAGAGAAGAGAGAGAAGAGAGAGAAAAGAGAGAAGAGAGAGAGCAATGCTTGGGAGCTAAGGAAGTTTTGCTTGTCTGGAGTGTCTTTTGTTGCAGAACTGATTACCATTTCTTTCTCTTCTTTGAATAATTCATGTCCTGTAGAGCAGTGCTGGAAAACTCCAGGCTCAGCACAGCTAACTCACACAGCTGTCCTAGCAGACAGTACACTCGCAGAAAGCTGTAAGTGCAGGTGGGGCTATGGGGCCAGCCAGCTCCCAGCGCTACATACCCTGTGGCCTGTAGCAGGGCTTCTCTGCATGTATTTCTGTCTGGTTGGGTTGAACTGCAACTGCTCTCACTGACAACTAGGGGACTGCCTGGGAAACCCTCCCTGCAGGATGTCTTGCTGCCCTGGTAGCAGCTGCACCTCCTCCTTCTCCTCACAGTGCTCAGGCTTGAATCTGGCCATCTCCACAGCTGAGCAGAGGAGGCAATTCCTCCTGGTTTCCCACTCTGGACCCCTGGCCCTGGTGCACCCTGGCCCACAGGGATGTGCTGACAGGCAGAGCAGCAAGGTCACCATCATGGAGAGGAACATAGGCCCAACAATCACATGCGCACATTAAAACAAGGTCTCCGATTTTCAGAGGGCACACAGAAACACTAGCAGGCTAACTGCCAAACATCAGAGGTATGTATGTTTGTAGGGATATAATATGTAGAAGTGTATAATGAAATTGTCTTCCATTTATTCAAACATCTATTTGATAACATTTGGGGTAGTTTCCTGAGTGCTCTTAGGGCAGCTGAACACCTGAAACCCTGTAAGAACCCAGCTCCAAACTGGACATGAAGCAAATCCCAGTGTAAGGAATTCACCTTGACAGACTGGAGGCTCAGGCTGGAAAGTGGTGTTCAAACCTGATACCTCCCAGCAGCTTTGGAACAGAAGTTTTTAGTTTGCCCTTCTTTCTGGATATGTGGTCCTGCTTCAGTTAAAGAGAGCACAGAGCAGACACAAGAAAAGAGCTATGCTCAAAATTTAGTGCTTTGTTCACTTATCCACACATTCTCTAATTGCGTTTAGCATGAAAATTCTTAAGTCTGTCCTTTGTGCATCTGTGAACGTTTCAAGCAGCTCCCTCAAAGATACGTCCTGGCTGGCACCTGGCAGGGTACATTCCCCTCACAGGTGGAGGGGCTCTCATTAGCAATATTGCTTATCTCACCACTAGCAGAATCGTCCATGTCTTACAGCAGGTCTCACCTCTCCCTCTTTATGTTTTGCAATCCTTCCACTGCCTGCAGTTCTTCAGTGCTGCAGCAATGGCCCCTTTTGAAATTCACTGACCATTTCCCTAAGGCTTAAAGAAAGGGTGTTACTCACTCTTGCTTCTCTGCAGGGAGACTGCTCGACAGGAGCAGCGCTGCGTCTCCACTTCGTTCTCCCTAGGTTCACAGGGTAGTAAAATGCCCTGACTCCAAATCTCTGCTGCAGAGAATGTCACAGCAGTTTTCCAGTGCCCTGCTCCTGCTGGGGCACTGTCCACAGGGGCACCACCCAATTCCCAACAAGTATGCGCTAGATGAGGCTGTGGGAATCCCTGTGTGACTACTCCCCATACACATTTTGGAGCGTAAGCTGAGGAAGCTTCTTCCTTAACAAGACCTAATATGATAATCCTTATGCACCCAGCTGTCATTGTTCCCACTTTTTTCTTTCCTGTTTTAACCCTACGCCTTAATTTTCTTTTGCAGAAATTAAACAACCCCATTGTGATTCTCCTTCTGATGACTCAGACCTTCTTAAAACACATTATATTATATCATATCATTGAAAGTCGGCTGCTTGCAAGACTGCTGAGACCAAGACACAGCATGATTTAGGCCTGCACTTGCAAAGAAATAATTTGCAAAATCAAAACTACTCCTAGCTCATACAAATTGTAGCTACTGCTGAAACTACAGACTCATGTCCCCAAAGACCTCTAGTAAGGCTGTATTAAAACTGTATTTTAGAGTCTATATGGACATAAAACCAGCATGCAGACAGCCACTATTGTGGGCTTGTATACTATCATTACCACAGGTGCTCAAGAACAAAATGAGTTGTAAGGAAACTTGGAAACTGGTCAAGTGCATGTATAGGAGATATGCTGTTCTAGTAACAGCTGTGCCTTGCAGACACAGGGCTTAATTCAGAATTGCAAAATCCCCTTAAGAAAACTCACTTCCAGAAATCATACGATTTCTTTTTCCTCTTCAGCTCCACGAGCAGTTCCCTGTTCAGCCAAGCTGGTCTTCTGCTCTGCTTGCTTCACTTACAACACAGTGGAATTGCCTGCTCCGGTGCTTCTAAAAGATGGTTCTTAAAGACTGACCAGCACTCATGGACTCCGAAGCCCTCAAAAGCAGATTCCCAGAGGATTCTGCTTCCTGAGTATCTTAAACTTTGCTTTCCTGAAGTCCAAGGTAGCAACTCTGCTGTCCTTTT
Organism: Syrrhaptes paradoxus; assembly: GCA_013400615.1. Classification (NCBI taxonomy): domain Eukaryota; kingdom Metazoa; phylum Chordata; class Aves; order Pterocliformes; family Pteroclidae; genus Syrrhaptes; species Syrrhaptes paradoxus. Next base: position 12,220 of record VZTO01028113.1, on the reverse strand, counting down.
TTCTCAGTACACTGAAGATTTTAAACTCAACCATTTCATGATCACTGTGGCCAAGACAGCCACCTACCATCACATCCCCCATGAGCTGTCCACAAATAGCAAGTCTAGGAGGACATCTTTCCTTGCTGTACTCAGTGCCTGTGACAAAAAGTTATCTCCTACAAACTTCAAGAATTTCCAAGACCTGCTCATCACAGCAGTGTACTGTGATTCCCAGTTGACGGATGGGAAGTTGAAATCTCCCCTGAGGACAAAGACTACCAACCCAGAAATTTCTCCTAATCGCCTATAAAATAACTCATTGGTGCTTACTTCCTGGCTTGGTGATCAATAGTAGACACCCACAACATCTCCTTTGTTTTCCATCCCCCTAATGAAGTAACTTAAAGCTGAAATGGTCAATTCACCTCAGGAGGCAGGGCATTCAATAAGGCAAATAAAAATCCTCCAGTAGGAGACAAGAGTTGTAATACTGCTCGTCTCCTGAGATTGGGGCAGAGCTCTCAGGGAACAAAAACGCTCCCGTGATTTTTGCCCATGGTCAGCTTCTTCAGGGGAGGGAACTGCAGCAGCATTAGCTTTGTCCTGAAACCAATTATTTAGAAAGAAAAAATGTTAACTGTGCGTTTCATATGAGAGTCTCTTTCATCTTTCATTATATTTCCAACAGAAATCACAGCTGCAGAAACAGTAAATAAAAGAAACAAGAAAAGAAACAATGAAAAGAACACACATTTAGACATGTCACAGAAGTGACTGTGTAAAGATGAGTGTGAGTGAAGATGATTCAACTCATCATGAAACTGAGTATCAAGCAGAGTTAAAAGCCTAACCTAAGCAGTAACACTTTCCAAATCACAAACCTTACCACTGTATGTGCTTGCTGGAGCCTCGGTCAACTTGTGCTCCCTGGGAAGCATGGAATTATGAGCATCAGGGTATGAGTTCAGGATTACGAGGGTGAGATCAGGGTTCCCTGGCAAGTCTCCATATTACCTTCTCAAAGGAATGTCTTTCAAGCACTTCTGCATGTGCAAAGGTTCACTCAGGAGACAAGTGTATTTTATCATTAGATGTGAAACTTGCAGGTGAAACCATTTCTCCCTTTGTACTGTTATAGTGCTTGATGTACTGGAGACCCTATTTCTATTTGCACCCGTAAGAGTCATTGTAACATCACATTAAAGAAGGGTACTACAGGAGTTCAGCCTTCGAGATCTACAGCATCTGATATCAAAGATAAAAAGGGTGACCTGAGATCCCATGTTATACAAGGGTTTCGATTAAATGATCAAAATGGTCCTACAGGTTTTGAAATCTATGGATTTACAATGTCTGTACTTTTCCTCCATAAATGAGGATGAATTCAAAGACTTCAGGATTCTGCATCTTATTTTACTGTCTATGAGAACTGAGTCCTTTCCTGCTGTGTCAAAATGCTTTGTGTTGATTCAGCCCAAATTAAGTTTTCAGATGATGTTTCTTTCCCTGATGTCTGATGCAAAACTGGCATTCATTTCAAATGGTTAAAAAATTCATATTTAGTTTCTAGTTTCTGCTTCCTGATAACATTGCTGATAGCAAGGAAATTTCATCACAATTGGACAAGACATAAAAATAGAGGCTCCTGGCACGCTAACAACAAACAAAACAATAATGGAAATAGGAATTCTTATTTATAATTTTCCTTACTAGAAACTGCTAAGTAAATGGCAATTTACTACACCTTCCACAGTAGGTAGGAAGGCTTTTTAAAGAATTTCTGTGTGGAAAGCTATTTTGTGAAGTACATCTGTGTCCCTCCAAGAGGGCAGAGTTTCTGTATCATTTCACTAACTACTAAAAATATATTTCATATTAGAAAATATTTTTAAGTTTCATACAAGTAAATACGTTAAGCATGAACTTCTTCAACAGAAGCCCTAAGGGAAAAAAAAGGGTCCCATATATTGAGCCAATAACCACTGTGTAAAATGTAGTTTTCTAAAGCTGATATTTTTGTGGCAAACTTTGCATGCACTCTTCACTGCTCTCCCAAAAGTTAATAAGTCTAAATGCAAAGAAAGGGTGATGATATACCTGTCTAAATGCTAAGAAAGGGTGACAATATACCTACCAGGAAAAAAAAAAAAAAAAAAAAAAAAAAAAAGGTGGTGTATTGAATATGATGATTTCTGTGCATACAGGAATACTCTATGCTATTTAAAAATAGGCCCTTTTTTTTACTTTCACAAAGAAGTGTAAGGGAAGCCTTGTAGCTGAATATGAGTATTTCTATAATGTCCGCAAATTATTTGAAAGTTGCTTTGGTTATAGTGACACCTTATGGTAGTTTTATTATATTTTATAGATTGTTTTGAAAGTTAAGGTCTCTTATAGCCTTTTACAGCCTGTCATTATCAGCAAGGAACTGTTTTGATGTTTTTAGAAATCTTTTTGTTTCAAGTTACTTAAAAGATCATTCCATCTCTTCAAATCTGTCTGGTTTCCCCTCTGCCCTTACTGGGAAAACAGACTTTAAAGGGGAATAGCTTTGGTACTGTTTTCACTCCATGTTTAACAGATAATCTCCGCCAGCCAGTACACACATAGCATGCTATTCAAAACTACATGTGGCGATACCCAAATTGTGAGTAGAGTCTCCTACTGGATTGATTCACGAAATTATACCATCTAGTTCATTTTATTCCTCTAATCCCAGATCTGAACTCTTTAAAAAAAAACATCACAACAGAAGTTAATTAAAACATTCTTTCCTTTTAGGTACTGTTGAAAACCAAACCTGTGGAATATATAACTAAATATCAGAATTCATAAAATTGTGAAAATCAGAATTCATAAAACCTGCCTTCCTGGGGCTCTCCCTTACGTGCATTCTCTAATGCCTAATAGGAGTATCTCACTCTATAGCCCTTCCCTCACTTGAATTGCAAAGCTGGTCCCTCTAATGAGCCATTGGTTTCCATAAAATGTACACGAACTTCCTACCTTTAGTACTTCAATCACACTCTCATCAAACAAGAGTGAAAGTGGGCAATAGGTTCAAAAGTTGCAAAGGGCTGAGAGGGAGTGAGGGAAAAGGATGACCGGGCAGTCACATTAATCCTAAAAACAGAGCTGACAATCCATGTACCAATACAGTTGGCTTGGAAGAGGGCGTTGTTTTTATGCTGAACTGCAGGTAAGGCTTATTTATATTAGAATAAAATAATCTCCAGAATACCTTTTATGTGTCCCCTTCTCATTAAAAAAATTGATTATGCTATAGAGACACAGCTTAAAATCATAAATCAACTTTTTGTTTAATTGAGCGAAATAAATCTGTTTAAAATTAATATTTTAAGTCCCGACAAGCTATGTCAGTGATTAAATGTAATGTCACCTCTTGCAATTGATAAATTTAAAAAATCAAAAAATACAGGTCTTTGCCAGACTTTAAAGATATTCATATTGCTAAGCTATCTGAATCACTGGCTAATTACCTAGCACCAGCTGCAGTTTTTTTTTTGAAAGAACAGAAAGGATATCAGTTCTATTTCCATTTTAAAATGCTAGGTTTTTAAAGTTAAGAAACTGATCAACAATGCAGAAGCAAAATCTTCTCTTCCCCTAGAATGCATGCATAAAAAAGAACAAAGGAGAATGCAATTCATCAGCTGGGGCATCTTGAAGGACATGGTGACCAGTAATGCACAGTTCAGGACAGTGCTTGTAATTACTAATATTAATGCTTTTGTTCAAATAAATTTATTTTAAACAAACAGGTTAGGAACATAAAAAGTTCCTTTTTTATTAATCTAAGCTCTATGTAGTTTTATATACTGAATATTTTACCTACCTTTCACCAGCAAAATGGGAAAAAAATGAGTAATTTATTCAACTTTCTAATCACAGTCATTCAATCTAACAAAGTAGAAATTTCCAACAAAAATAAACACACAAAAATTAAACAGCCCAATAAGTGTGTTTCAGCTAAATTAAATCTGGGCTAAAGCAGCTGCCCATCAGCAGCAGCAGTTGTCAGGCCCAGATAAGCTCCTTCATGAGACAGCAGCAGACAGCACCCTTGGCACAGGCACCTTAGGAATTTGAATAGAGCGGGTGAGTGGGTGGCACTGTCTCAAAGAAAACAAGGCCCATGCCTATGAGGCTGTCACGGGATATTCTGCCATTTTGGCAGATGCCAGTTTCCACTCTCTTTTCTTCTTTGTTTGGTGGTTTGTTTTTTTTTTTTCCAGCCACTCCCTGAAATCCGCCTCTCTGCTCTGAACAGTCACTTTATTGCTCTAGCATCTGGATTCAGTAACCCTCTGGAATCACTTACTTACCTGCAGCTGCTTTTAACATTTCTCCTTCAGCCTCACGCTGTTCGCAGAACAAGTAGCAAAGGGAACACGTGCCTACCCCTCAGCCACCTCCATTGCACAGTCTGGCAGCTTGCCAGTGCTGGAACATCAGATGCAGAGCCTCAGGTCAGGCTCCCTTCTGCAGCCCCTGATGGCAAAGCAACAATCTCCAGCTGAAAAGCAACAGGCACAAAGTTTGGGCTGCCACTGTCTTAAATTCAGCAATCTCTTGCGAAGTATCATGAGATAAAAAACTGTCAGAGCCCTCTGATTTTTGTTGCCCTTCTATTATTTTACACAGCCATGTGCTGCCTGTGGACATTGATGTAGGAAAGAAAATCAAAGAGAGGAGCTGTAAGAGATGGCTGCACCAGAAAGGGCCTGGAAAAGTAGCAGGAACAGAGTCCTAAATTAATTTCTGATGACAGAAGAGCTATACATGGGATTGAGCTCAGTTAAACTGGGGATTATGTGTGAAGAGACCTCCACTTATTTAATTTCCCCAATGTGCAGAAAATCACACCTCCATACTACCTTTGTGTCATGAAAAGAATAAGGAAACACATCCTACCCAGCAGCCAGTTAATTATCTGATTAGCTTAAGTAATATTTATAGTGCTTGCTTAATCAAAGAGATTAGGGTGGTTCTGGTTTGCAAAATGTGGCATTGAATATAATGCAAAGGTGGTATTTCACTGCAGATCTTTTTCTTGTAACTGTTTTCAATCAGTAAGAATCAAGAAACAGATTCTTTAGGAAACATAAAGCATTATGCACAAACTACTAAAACTCAACTAATTTTAAAGAGTTTCCTGCCCACCAAATTAATAAAAAAATAGGTTAATCAGTAATTTAATCCTGCACATGATAACAATGAAAATACATTAGTACTTTATATTGAAATCACCCAGATTGCAGAAACATTTAGTATCTATCAAGTCAGAAATCCACACCAAAACCTATTTCTCTTGCTAGTTTTATACAACAGACCAAGGTTTTGAGCACACCTGGCATCAAAATTGTAGGTAGTGTGTTCCAGATATTTTAGATTAGATTTCTAATATTTTAGACAGATTTTTTCTATTTTGTAACCAGGTAAAACCAGGGTTTGTATTTGGTGGTTTGTTTGGGGAAAGACTACATTTAAAGTTCCTGTTTAACAACCGAAGTATGAAAATGACATTTTTAGGGTAATTTTATTTTTCCTGATTCTCCTGCTCTGAATCCCCTCAGTCTTCAGGTCAAAGATAATAATGTTTTCATTGATGTAGTGTCAAATGGAGCTTCTGCTTTGATTATCCTTGGTTTGAATGGCTAATTATTGCAGAACAATGTAAAACCTAGTCTTTTGAATGTTGTGTGAAAGGTGATGCATTTTAAGAAATCAGTTTTAAAAGGACAAATAATGAGTAATGTACAAGCAAAAAGCCTGACAAAAAAAAAACAACCCTCAAAAATTGGTAAGTAGACAGGCAGGCCCTTAAATCTCTGTAATTTCTGAGTTCCAAGTTGTTCCACATCTACAACTGCCTTAATTTGCAGCAAGAAACTGCACTAGAGCCATAATAATAGAGTTCATAAGCAAATATCCTACAGAGTAAAAAAGGAATTTTTTTAATTGTTTACAGTTTAAGGCTATCAAGTATTTAATTTAAGTATTATTCATGCCTAGAATACCTAGTAAATTATTTTAGAGCTTGGATAGCTAGTATTTTTTTAGCTGCTCTTGGGTTTGTGCATGGGTAGGAGTTTATTTCTGAATTCCTCATTGAGTTTGAGGGTATGTTTGGCACCACAAATTGGAATCCACCTTGTCACCCTAAAATCCAGTTTTCCAATCGACTGAGAAACTGCAGTGATCTCCAGCTGGTGACACGAGTGCAGAGAGCTTCTGAGACGTAGCACAAAAGTGCATTTGCGTCCGGCGACAGGAAGAGAACTTCGAATGAGCCGTTTCTTTTTGCATAACTCCTTACAAACAGCTCATTTCCCACACTTAACTGAGCCACATTCCTCGCAACTGCAAACTTGGTAAGAGTAACACAGCTCTAAAAACACTGATACAAAAAGGATTAACCTAAAGCTCTGGTATATGACACATCTAAGGGAGGAACTAGAGATATTTAAGTGATGAAGCAGAGATAAGTAGCTGCCAATATCAAAGTATTCCAGGCAAAGAACAATCAACTGCAAAGATCTCTAGCTTTTCCTGTTGAAATCTTATGTTATCTGTATTAAAGAGCAGGAATTGTCAATTTTAAGCCACAACAAACCAACTCAGAACATCTGGATTTTAGCACTTGAGACTTCCCTGCTGAAGAAACAGGTAACAGTTATGGATCCCATCAGTGTCCACAAATGAAGGGGACGAAGAGAACATTACCACGGTAAAGGTCAGATCAGGACTGTGACCTGCTGAGCAACTTAAGGCAGGCATTTTCTCAGCACGGTGCTCTCCAGGATGTCTCCACCTTACTGCAAGTTCACTCTCTTCTGCTACTATTGACCAAAAGCTGGCATATAACAAGGTTGTACTCCCTTGATGGATACAGCTGTGGGAGGAATGGGGATGCTGTAATCCTCAGCAAATGAAAATGAAGAGGGAATTGGAGCCACCCAATGCTATCTTTGCATTTCCACCTGAACCATCTTTCTTCTTTTACTCTCTCCTCCCATGCTCTCTCCAGACAACAATGATGCTACTAAGCAGATCAGATCTCAGATGTCTCACACTTGATCAATTTATACCATACAAAAACCTGAGAACCAGCTTTCTTCAGAGCGCTGGCAAACTAAGCCTGACAAAGCAGTGTATCTTGAAACCCAGGTTTAGATAAAGGCCTGGTTTCTGGGTAAATGAGCAGTGAAAATGCAAATTGAGATCATCGTGTGGCATCAGAACCCCAGACCCTGACATGGGCTTTAGTGTGTTTTCAGAATAAGTAAATGCTAATTTTAGAGCCATCTAGTGCATCAGCTTTTCGCCAGGATTTTTATTCTTTGCATAAAGGCAATATGCGATCTCATTTTACAGATACCTGGACAGCAACCACTCTAAGATATGAACTCAAAATTACGTGGGATAAAATGTATTTCAAACAAAACATACAGCGATAAAGTTTCCTACGTAAGTTACTATTAGTTGATTTTATGGAAATTATAAATAAAAGTATCTTCAGGCATGAAAATATGAAAAGTTCATTTATTTCCATAGGCAACCTCATTCACAGTACAAAGTGATATGAATTTATAGAAACTGTCACTGTACCTTTTACATATTTTTTAAGTAACTGATCTAAAAGTTGATACAAGAATAAATTTGCTTTTGAAGAGCTGTCCAATAAACCGGATATATACCAATGCCATGCTATGACAGTTCTATTTATGAATCACAGCTGACACTACAGTAACACCACTTTATAAATCTCATGAGAATTTTCATGTTTTACAATCAAAACATAAAACTGCCACTAGTACAGAGACTGTACGATTAGACAAATAAACAAGTATTAAATATTCTGCACAAGGCCTGAGTTTACTCTAACACATTTTGATTTACAATTTAATCTCAGAAATCTGTACAGCAGTTAGAATTGTTTCAGAGAACTTAGACAATACAGCTTCATGGGCTTATTTGTTCTGTTGATAACAAGCGTGACGCCTGGAAGGCAAGAGGATTGGTGTATGAATCGAAGGTTTTACTGCCTTGTGTGATTTCCTTGTAAAGCAGTCAAAACCTAATAGAAAGTAGGTACAAGGCAGGACCTCACTTGAAAATCAGCTAACTCATCTGAAATTCTCCAAATAGGTTTCCTCACAGCTATTTCAGAGTAAAAGTTTACACTGAGTATATAAAATGCAGCATATCTCTTAACAAAGAACAAAAAAGGGTCACATGCACAACAGGGTATTTTTTCTGTACTCCCCCTCCGTATTTCTCTCATTGGAAATGGCACAAATCAGTGATATCCCACCCACCCCCAGTAAAAAAAAATCCTATCAATAAACAAAGGTCACTCTAAAGTCCAAAAACTTTATCTGCAATGAGAGATCCAGTGTTCATAAACTTATGTTTTAAAAACTTTCCTTTTCTGCTTGTCACATAGATGTAGGCAGACTAAGCATGTGAATTTATAATAGATCACAAAAGTATCATACAATTGTTGGCCTGTATGGAAGCTTTGTGGAATTTTATTCAAATCTAAATTCTCATTCAATATTTGCTTTTTTGGTGTAATACAACTGAAAAATCTGAAATCCTGTAATCTATACATACACTCATCTATCTACAGACATAGATAACATTATAACAGGGGTTATAATACAAAAGTTAACAGACATTTTTCTTACTTTAAAAGGCCATTGGGGCATTTGTCAAAGTTCCACATAAATGTGAAAGAGGTGTTGCTAAAAAGACAAAACAGAGAAGGAAATTTTTAAATAAGACTTGAAATGTTGTGAATGTTGCGTATCTATACATAAAAAAATTCAGCCTTTTACTAGGTGTACTCAACATCTGCGCAGACCTATAAGGCTACAACTTCCCCGTGAAATTTCCAATTCACATCATCATTGAAAGCGGAAGACAAAGTATCTTAAAACAAACCAGGCCATTCTACTCATGTTCCCAGTAAAATTTCTTTATCTCCCAAATAATTGATGGACTCCTTTGCCTTTCAAAAGACTTCTCTGGGACTGCTATCCACTTGCATAAGCAGGTTGCACAGGCCTATTCACAACACTTATGTGATGAAAAGGAACAGAAAATCTCCTCCCTCCTCCACCCTTGAAATTACATTAGTGCCATTACATACCTCTTGAAAGAGGCAAACTTAGGGGCTTCTAAGCTCATCTGTAACTCAGTAGATTCAAGGTTCCTCTCCATCAGCCCTAGCAGAGAAGGTTTTTCAAGCCTCTTTAATACAATCCTTCCATCTAGCAGGATGTTTGTTTTCCAAGACTGTTTTCAGGTGCTTCAGAGACTTTCACACTTAAAACCAAATAGAATAAACAGTTCTAATATAGAAAACACTACCATCTTGGTGCCATCATGTTCATTTAGCATACACCATAGCAACCAAAGCACAACTGATTCTTACGCTTAAGATGTGTAACTATTTCCACTTCTTTTATCCTTGTGTAGTAAACATAATATAGATAAATCAATTAAAGAACAGGAACTTCTTCCCCTCTCTTTACCTTTCCTTTACAAATGAATGTAAAGTAAACCAGGTGGGCTGGACAGTTCAGCCCAGACCCAGCTCTAATTTTCACAGTGGAATGAAGACCTGCTCATGGTGGGTGAGCACAGTGGGTGCACAGGGTGGAAGCTGTAACGTGATGATATAACCTGACAGGCTTCCAGTTTTTTCCTTTAAATTAGGTTGAATACAAAGGGCAGAAATTTTGTGTCTTTTACAGTATTGTTCAAGGCATTTAACATATTTTATATCAGGTTACTTTTTCGGTAACATAATTTGCAATTTCTTAATCAGATAGCAACTTCACACCCATGTTCTCCATTTTGTTTTGTATTAGGGCTACACAGTCCCCCTGATTCAGGCCATGCCAGATGTAACACTTCTTTCCATCCAAGTCCAGAAACAGAAGGCCCCTGTAATCCCCCCATTTTCTAACATTGTCCCTTCATCTTACTCTTTCCCAAACAACTTGGATGTGAAGTACAACTGTTGCTCTCAAACAATGGTATTCACTCTGGCCACAACATGAGTCTTCCAGCCTCTTGCAGGGCCTCAGAATAACGACTTGTAAGCGGAGAGATCAACTGGACAAGGTTTCTGAAAGAAAAACTATTGTAGCACAAGCCAAGTGGCACATGGCCTTGATGACTTACCTCTTGCAACTCCTCTTTCCTTTAACTTGAGATGAAATAATTAGAGAACTCCATATACATCCTATTTCCTCACACACTAAGCAGGAAGCCTCTACAAGGAAGAGGGATTTGACCCTCTCATTTTAACTGAAGTTATTTTTTTCTTTTTTATCTTTAAATAACTGGAATATTTTGTTACAACTTTCATAATCACACTTCTCAGTTTTCTTTGTTCTTATTCTTCTACTCTGGTCATTCTGAAAACTGCAGCAAATGAAATCAAAATTATGTTCTCAAATAAGTAGAAAAAGAAAAAAGTATTACTTGAGACAGATAAAGATCTTATTTCATCACATTACCACTGTATAGACAATCGCCTCTTAATTTGAACTTGGAGGCTTTTTTTTTTTTTTACTTTGTTCTTACAAATTAAGATTATATTCTCAGATAGCCCATGCTCCAAATCCCACAGTTTAAGAGGTCTAGCATATAAAATTTGATCCTATTTTTCCCCAATCATTTTTCCCTCCAAAAGGTTACATTAAAATCCATTTCTGAAAAGGTCCCAGTCCAGGGGGATCAGGGACTGAAACCCCAGATCAGGACACTGATGCTTAAGACTGCCTTTATCATGAATGTATTAATTTAATACATTGTTGAGTCCTAAGAGATGTTATTTTTAATATAAACTTATTTTCCAAATAATTTAGAGGAATACAGATTCAAGTAATTCTTCAAAGGCTTGCCTTAAGTTACCCTAACAAAAAGGTAGCTTTCAAAAGTTGACATAAAAGAAGACATTAGTGTGGCTGAGAGTACAGAGTACCAGTAACCATAAATAAACTTTAACAGTTCTAGTATAGCCTTAAGTTTACGCAGATATCTTAACGTAACCTACAATGTATAGCATGAATATTAACAGCACATAAGCATCACAATGTGTTAGGTATTGTTTTCTAAACCACAATTTCACTGGTCCCAGGTATTTTAAAATAACAGGACTAAGGCAGCATCCTATAATACATAACCAAATCTTTAAGAAATATGCTTAATGCTATTATCGCTTAGAACTGTGGAAAGATAACAAAACAAGTCAAATTTACAGCATAAGGCCCTTTGGTTTCGTAAGCAGCAAATGAAAGAACAATTTCTTCAGTGAAAGGCTTTGAAAAATAAAGCATGTAGGCTGTACATAAAAAAGGTAACTAGTTCCTTCCTTCTCAAAATAGCCAGCTATAGTCTTCAAAATATTATCTAAGAAAGCTCTTAAAATTCCTAGGAAAGAAAAAGTTAAAACCCGACAGTAGTATCTAACAGAGCAGAGATTCTATCACGGGCAAGCTGAACATACACCTGGGAAGTAGAAGAAACTACTGTTTGGTTTTCTAGAGAGCTTTATTAAATTTGGAGTAATACAATAAAAAGGATCTGAAATACCATCTATTTACCATATATTCTAGAGCTTACAAATCTGTATTTGAGAACTTGCTTCACATTCATCTATCCTTCATAAGGACTTGAGTTAAAACAAAAATAAAATGAAATAGTTTATTGTAGTCAAGGCAATTTATGGTAGTCTGCTCTCACACACAACCATGTGCAACTTGTATGAGGCAATCCTTTTCCATCTTCTCAATGGAAACAAAAACTATGAAGTAATTCAAGATATTTCTGTGTAACTAAACAGTGTGTGTTTAGTCACACAGAACTGCTTAGCTATACAGTTGGGGCAGTCAACATCTGAACGTTACTGAGAATATTATTTTTAGGAGGTTCCGTAACTACTCATTCTTTTTTCACATCAGTTAGAAGCAGTATCAGATTAGCCAAAACACCGGAACACAGAATAAATGTGATCAAGTCACCACAGCTACTTTAAATCCTGCTTAAGTGGTATCTTGTTTTTGCTACGGGGCTGGTAACAAGGATGTGGCATTATAAAACAAGTTGCAAATGAGCATGCCCATTGGAGCAGTGCTCTTACCCTGTGCCAAATTTGCACTAAATTTTAAAACAATTTCTTATGCCTCCTGAATCTTGT
>VZTO01028112.1:13138-32912 GCA_013400615.1 Syrrhaptes paradoxus | reverse complement strand
CTCAGGGGAACGCGGGGACACACAACAGGCAGAGGCGGGGTATGCCCATGACAAGAAGTCATAAAAAATGTACTTATTTTTAGTAACTACTTATCTGAAGATGTTGCTTTAATTTGCATTCACAAATTTTTGCAAAACAAAACTGTACTGCACAAATTATTAACAGTATTTCTGAATACTGAGCAATAGAGAGGACAGACCTGTCTTATAATATGAAGCTTGAGATAAATAAAAAGCATCTAAACAGATATTTAACTACCTGAGAGCAAATGTTAAATTGAAGCTGACTAAAGCCTAGAGAATTCTTTAGGATTGCTTCCAATTATCCCATTGGGGACAGGACACAATGCTGTATTTCCAAGTATTTGGAGAATTGTGGTAGGTTGGGGTTCTCTGAGGGTGTTAAAATTGAGGAATTACAAGAATTGAACAGACACTCTGTTCTCTTTTTTACATGTCCTTCAGAATGCCTTTTCAAATAATATTAAATATGAAATCACAAAAAAGCGTTATACACACTGGCAATACTGCAGACATGTTAAAGTTCTGAGCATATGAAGCAGCCCTGTGGTGCCTCTTTTGGAGTTTGCATCTTTCTGTTGTTGATTATCTTGACACTAATTGACTGGATAGGGCGTCTTCACTGAAGATCAGTTGAAGGATAAGCAAAAATCTACTTCTTTGACATTATTTAGGCAGGCTGAAGCTACCCACTGTACCAGTGCTTGCACCATGTCCCAGGGAATTTTGAAGCACTCCTGGTTCATAGCATAGCATAGTTTTGAAGTGAAGCATAGTATTGTTTCTAACTGACTTGTTCTGATTCTACAACCGAAATGAATTATGGGAGAACTTGGCAAACTTCCTTGGGGCATGGAGGGGACAGCTGAGGAGCCCTAAGGGACTGTGGCTGCTCAGGTCCTTTAGCGTCCATCCCTGCCGTCGAGTTGGTGGGTCACGAGTCGTAGAGAAAACATCTCTGAGGGACACAGTGTGAACATACAGCAGCTCCAGCTGTAGGGCTCCACATCAAAAATCATTCATTGGGTGAAAACTTACAGTTAGAATTAAATTGCTCAAAAAACTTTAATGGCTTCAGTCCATACTGTCAAACATTATCCTGGGATCACATATGATTAGTCTTCATGTGACTGAAATAAAGGCAACATAGAAGCACACTGCTGTCCTGAATGCTGTCTTCTGTGTTTAGCAGTGGCAAGTGCCACTGAGTAATTTGACAGTGCATAAGTCTGGAGCATGATTATGAAGCCACATCTGCAATTCTCTGCTTCTGAACCAGCTGATAAGCCAATAGCCTGACCTGAAACACCATTCAGCTTTATTTTGAAGGGAACCTGGAGAGGTAAAATCCTGGGTAAACTCTTTTCCAAGTATATATGCTGACTGATTTCAAATGAGAGAAAACAAAAAAAAATATTTTTTGTTAAAGTTTATTGTATTTTGCAGGTGAATAACCGTCAGTGCATCTAAGAGAATAATATTTTATGGAGTAGAAGGCTAGGGAAGATGATTACAAAGAGGTGCATTGTTAAATAAATATAAAATTGAATTAGACAAATGGTATTCAAAGGAAACAGAGACTGTAATTAATTTCTGCTCTTGGTTAGCAGCAATCTGCCATACTTATAGCTTCTGCATAGCTTTTGGAGAGTTTTATACTGGAATATTGTTTTCTCCTTTAACTCACAGGGGACGTGTGTGATTCCAACCCCTGCAAAAATGGTGGCATCTGTCTATCGGGACTGAATGATGACTTCTACTCATGCGAATGTCCTGAAGGCTTCACAGACCCCAATTGTTCTAGTGTTGTGGAGGTTGGTAAGTGCAAACTTTACATGCTGGAATAGTTGAGTATCTTGTTAGTCTGTGGATGGCCAACCAGTGACCATGTCCATGGCATTTTGTATAGTACTATGGTTATTGCATTGTTCATTATTGGTTTCTTAACCTTACCTCTATATCATAGATATCTATAGAACAGCTGACAGGAAGTTAAAACAGTATGTGACAAGCGTATCTGCAGAACATCATCACTCAGAAAAGTTCAGTGCTCTACTTTGCAAAGAGGAAATATCATAGTGGTGACTTAGTAACCAACATTTCTCAAAGGTCAATGTAATTAGATGTTTCTGTATATCCTTCTGCTCATCAATGACCATTTAAAGCTTGGTTTCTGATAGTTTTATGCCTAGGTCTGGAGTAGAGAGTAATTACTTAAACAAGTGAAGTTACAGAAATAGTATAGGAGAAACCATAATAATACACAATAGTCCCTTGTTTGAATTTCAAAACAGTTACCCAGGTGGAGATTGCAATTAATCATTATATAAGTGTATATTTGGCAAGTCAAATGTACTGAAATTTGTTATGTGCGTTTGACTCAGTGTAAATGTAAATATGAGTGGTAGCTCCAAAATATCCAGCAGATCAGGCCTCTGTCTTAAGAAAACATAAGAAAAAAATCAAAGTACAAGGGAAAAAATGGTAGACAGTTCATTGTGTAGAAGGCCATCCCATCATATTCAGTGGAGCAGAAGAGCTGCAAGTTGACCATGCTCTTACATTATCCCAAAGAAGGTATAAAAGTACATACAGTAGAGCAAAACAATAAATAGACTTTACTTTTTAAATACTTTTTTTTTACCTATCTCTTCCATGGAGTTGTAAGACTTAGGATGGGAAGATAAAAGGTACAGAAAAGCATTGACTTAAAGAAGAGGTGACAGTGTCTCTTGTTTTGTTCGTATTAGAGAAATATGCAAAAGTGGAGGTTCTATGACAATACCTCTTGTCTGAAGGCTTTGCATGCCCTGCCTGAATTTCTTCTGCTGACAGCAAAAGTATTTGAAAGCAGTGTGACCCTTCATGTATTTCATATTGTACATCCATGTCTGTGATTCGTCAATCTGGGTTACTCTAACATGCTTCAGTCTGTGACAGCTGAGCAATGCTCACACGTTTTGCGTCTGCCAGCTGTACTGTAGGACACCCGCCTCGGGCAGGAAGGCAGCGCCAACAGCCGTGCTTCTACAGATGTCTTGTTGAAATTGTCACAGCTAGGTTCAGCCCCTCTGACACTGCAACCATGCTAAATCTGTGTGGTTTTCTTTTTTCAGTCAATAAAGGCTACACAGGCAAAATGCGAGTGAATACACTGTTCTGGGGTTTAAGTAAATCCCTCTCTATCATGAGAGAAGGAGAGCAGAACTCAGTCCAGGGTTGGGTTGGGTTTGGTTTTGTTTTCTGTTTTTATTTTCCATTTTTCTTTTCTGAAAATGATGCCACTGTTATTCTGGGAATGAATTCTAAGACTCCACAATGCAGTTTTAAGGGAATTTGGATTGAATTTGATTTCCTTGAAGAGAAGTTTTCTGCAGACAAATTAACTTTTTCCTGTGAGAGAATAACCAACTTTGATCAGACACCAACTGTATTTTTTTATGACTGTAAAATGTCACAATAGGTGGTTTTTACCTAACATTTGAGTTGCACACGAAACTGCTTGTTCCCTTGGTGCAGCCACATGAGAAGCCAGAAGACACTTCTCAGAATCCTATTTTCCATCCCTTTCTCTAACTTTTTTATGCATGCTTGAAGGACTTGAATTTATCCTACAGCTATATATCATGCTATCCTAAAATGGCCTTGACGTGGGTTTACTGCAGGAAACTTTTGGATTTATCGTGTGCTTGGTTGGCAGGAAATTGGATTGTGCACTGCTGGGAGGATGCCGATCGTGAGTGAATCTGAGATAAAAGCATATTGTGATAATTGCCACTGTAATTTATAATTAAATTTTAACAGGGCTTTAAAAAAATATACTTAGCTAAATTCTTCAAACACTTTCACAAAAATATCAGTTTGGTAAACAAAGTAAAGCATAAGCAAATAGAGATTTTGAAAATATGTGGTAATCACAGCATTTATGCAGGCAGAATATTACATTTTTAGTTTGCAATCCAGGTGGAGTGTCTGTTGGACAACACTAGTTAAATAGCGGACTTACTAGTAGTCCTATATTTACTAAAATTCAGAGTTTGTGTTTGTTTTGTGTAATTATGCTACCTGTATGGATTCAGAGACTAGCCATTACTTTTGAAAACTTGAAAAATAGTTTTAAAAATAATCTTTAACATTTTAGTAAAGGATGTCTGAGGCTTATTCAGCATTATACTCCCCTACACAGAGTCATATAAACTGAAAAAAAATGGTATTTCAATATAATATTTTCATTTTTCCTATGAAAATGATGATGAAGCTGTTAGTCAATTAGGCTCCATTAATTCAAATACTAGAGTGTTTCAAGTAAAATGATCATCTGAAAGGTGGGTTTGTGATGAGCCTAGTAGTGCAAGACCCTGTGACATCACTTTTACTGAGAGTGTTTATTAGCAGATGTAAGACTGGAGAAGGAATGCTAACAAAGGTTGCTTCTCTTTGGCTTTTTAATGACTTATTGCCCAAAAGCTATGTCTTGTAATCCTTAGTGTCTCAAAAAGGTTTCTTGAGAATTTCCTGTGTAGTTGAGAACACCCAAGTTCATTGAAAATTAGTTTATTTAGGATGTTAGGAGTCACTTAGTAAGAAGAAAACAGAAGGGTGGGGGAAAAAAACAACCCAGAGAAGAGCCTGTGCCAGTCCGTCTCCCCTTGAAAGGGCTGTACATCAAATCTGAAAAGCAGTTGAGTGTTCTGTGTGGCCCTCTCATTAGATACTCCACTATTAGACTTCATTCAGTCCTGATGACAGGATACTATTGATCTCTGGACACTAGAGGGATCTTACTTAACCACACACTGAAGTGGGTAAATAAGAAACAGTAGCATACAGGTAGGAAATTGTAAGCTCCTGCAAAGGAGAAAAGGATGCATAAAAGTACATACATATAGGAAGATTAAATATCTAGGCAGAAGTCTACCTAAGTTGATCAACAAAGATTCAAGACAGTTTGGGAGCTGCATGAATAGTTCAAGGACTTAAGAATGTAACTCCTTTTGTTACCTTAATAAAACTAAGATGTCAAATAATTCAGCATCACCATAGCACCTTACTTCAGTCTAAGAAGATTAATTATTGCTGTTTTTACCTGTGGGAAATCCGAACTCTTCTGCCACACCTCTCCATCCTTTTCTGTCCTGTAACTTTGAGTGTATCTAAAACAATTTTTTGTAAAATGTTTGCAATAGAGATTTGTATATTTTAAATTACTAATCCTATTCTGATCCTAGTCTTTCTGGAATAGTAATCCTGCCTTATTTCCTGTGTTTCCTAATACTAAATACTATGCAGAGTCATGCTAAAAAGAGTTGAGATTATATGATGGACCTATAATATCACCCTGTTTGTGCAGCCAGTAATTTCACTGCTCTGTGTATCCTAACAGATTCTAAATATCTGATAAACTGGCAGAGAATAAGATAGACGCAAGCAGGAAAAAGTACATTGTGGTTCTTCTCAGTACAGCACATCCTCCAGTGAGGTACAAAATAATTTAGCTAAACAGATAAGAGTAAAAGGTAATTATATCAAGCTTCCCAAATACCAGGATGTTTTCCAAAGATAATAAGGACACTATGACCTCAGTTACGTTTGAAAAAAGAGCAACTTAAAACTATTCATTTTTGATCTTTCAAATCTGAAATTCAATAGCTGTCTGAGAGGATAAACTGGTGAACATGTTTAGTTTATGTAAGTGGAAAAATAGATAATGTATTATGACAGGGAGGGTAGAGGAGCTACAAGCACATTGGAGAAGAGCTGGGGAGCTGCACTCAAATAGACTGTCAGTACCCTTTTGGAAAGTGCCTTTACCTTTTGCGTCAGCTCTCAATACTCACTGAGGGGAACTCATAATTGAAAAACATGGTAAAATGTCTATGTGCTTTTTAGAAGGGTGGTAAGGCAAGTTACTGATCTTATACACATAATACAGGAAACTTGGGTCTAAGTGCAACATGGTGGCTGAGAGAAGGGAGGAGAGATGAAAGCAGAAAAAGAGATGCCAGTTTTGTATTACATCTTTATTCCGCCAAGTGATTAAGAAGTGATTGAGGGGTACCTTTTTTAACCACGTCACAGTTTTTTCCATATCAGTTCAGTCTTTCCAGTACCCAAGGGGAACTATTTCTTTGACAGCTACTATCTCTGAGCCTGGGACACAAGAAAAAGAGTTCTTCTCTGTTCATGCTATTAAATACAAGTTCAGTAAGATGAATCAGACCCGGAGTGCTATAATCTGTAGGCTTTGTGGCTTTCTTTGCACAACCTAAGTCTCTACCTTTGCTGTCCTGTCCTCTGCACTGACAGGACAAAAGCTTGTAAAAAAAAATAATAACGATAAATTTCTGTCATTGTTTTCCAGTCAGTGTTACAGATGCTTTTTAATGCTGTGAGCAGAAATGACTGAATGGTTTCAGAGATGTTTTTACAGTCCTACAATATGTTGGGTTTTTTGAAGAAGGATTGTTTGCACCACACATTGAACATATGTACTAATGGATTTTCTCTCTAAGTCAGAAATAATGAAATCAAGCCATTCTTACAAGAGAATTCCAATGGCTAAGTGTTACATGTAGCTAGTATGCAATTGATATCGGTGTAGCTGCCTTAGATCTAAATTAGGTAGGCTTAAATAATGCAAATTAAAGTACTGTCCATCACAAAATCAGAGTAGTTGAGGATGGGAGGCACCTCTGGAGGTCTCTAGTCCAACCCCACTTCTCAAGGGACAATCAGGTGTGCAGGTTTCTCAGGGCCATGTCCAGTTGGCTTTTGAATATTGCCGAGGATGGAGCCTTCACAGCTTCTCATGGCAACCTGTGCTAGTGTTTGATCACCTGCACAGAGAACAAAAAGGCAACAAAGAAACCAACCAAAAAACCCCAAATATTTTTAAGTAGAGTTTTGTGAATTTTATTTTCCCCTCATTGTCTCTTGTCCTGTCACTGTCTACCACTGAGAAGATCCTGGCTCTGTTGTCTTCTGTGAGACTTCTTCTTCTCCAGGCTTGACAGTCCCAGTCCTCTTAGGTGCTCCTCATGTCAGGTGCTCCAATCCCTTAACAGTTTTAGGGAAGTGTTTTGCCAATCAACGGGGATGGCACAGAGGACACAGGCACCAAAAAAAAGTAAACTTATTTTTACTTATTTCGAAAATGACAAAGTAATAAGGAAAATAGTACAGAGAAAGTAAAGCAAGATAAGGTAAAGCAGCAAGACAACAAGCAAACTACTATAGCAAGCACAAAATAAGGTAATACACCTAATCATTACTAGATAGAGTTAGCGATAGTGATTAAGAAAGATACATCGCCAGTTGCCCTGTATTACCATCATCCAGATCCGCAGACGCTGGGGAGAAATCATCCTGGCAATTGGGAAATCTCTATACAGTGCGTCCACTGTACAGAGGAGGCTTCCAAATTTCCTTGCAAACAGTCTCCGCTTTTATACAGTTAAAGAAACAACTTTCTATCTTAAGCTGTGAAAAACATCTGGTGTGGATTTTTCCTTGTTAACTTTTTCCCACGCTTTGCCAGAACCCAATAAAAAGTTAGGAAGAAGTAAAGGTATCTGATTATCCTTGATTGTGCATCTCTAAACAAAGCCTGTCACCACCCTGCTACCTTCTGTCATGTTGAGGTCTGTTTGTTGGTTTGAGATAGGTTTATCTCTCTTTGGCAAGTGGGGCTACCGTTACACAGCTGTTGTCTTACAGCAAGTGTTACAGCCATTCTCTCTAAGCGTTACAACAAAAGCTTTAATAAATTGTCATATATTCATAAGGTTATACATTGCATATGTGATCAATATGTACATATTAGGTATATTGTTAGGTTGTGAGGTTCACCTGGAGGTCAGCTTTGGTTCAGGGCCTCACTACTCAGGCCCTAGTATTTCAGAAAGTAGTTGCATCCCTGCTGGCAGCGATCTCCCTGGTACAGTACAGTATTCAGTGCAGACTGCCCAGGATACTGGGAAACAGAGTGTGGCCTCAACATTTCAGCATCTGCTGTCACTGCTGTATGTGTAGTGTCACCCAAATTGACTATATTTATTGCTGTCATGACGGAATCTATCTAAGTGACTTATTCACCTGGTTTCTTATTACCAGCAGGGAGATTTTATTATATGTCTGTGAGTTCTTCAGGAAAGTGTCATGCTTTGCTCTTGATACAGATTAATTATTTGGGAAAATTGCAAAGGAAAGGAGCATCTGTTTCTTTATATTTTTGTTCTTGAAAATAGTTTAAATGGTTGAAAGAAAGAGTGAGCTGGGCCCATGTTTATTCAAATGTAGGAAGAATAATCAAGTTTCATGGTTTAAGGTTAGTCTCTTGTGGGAAAAGATTGAGATGGAGTGGGAGAGTGAGGGGTTAGAAAACAAGATCTTCCCTGCTGGTCTTTATCTGTGATACCCATTTGGATTCTGTGCTGATTTCTTTCCTTATGGTCAAAGAGAGAAGATGCTAGTTTAAGAAAACTTAAGAACAACAACCTACTGGTTCAGAATTCTTAAGAATGTACAGGTTTCCACTTCTGAACAATGAAGGAAGTTGTTAAGTGGAGCCCTATCAGCATGGCACCTGATTAAAATGAAGCTGATCTTGTGTGAATCTGATTTTTGTTTTGTTGGTTTTAGTGGGAAATATTCCCAAGGTGTTTGTTAAACTATTTGAAGTGCATTCTTGTGCTACTTTTATTATTATTAGAATTTGCAGTATGAGTACTAAACTTACTTTTAGTAAGGGTGTAGCTGTTGTACATTCAGTACGTTGAAGGTATTTCTCAGTGGTCTGCTCTGAAGTCTATAAGCCTTTATTTATATAGAATTTATATAGAATTTATATAGAATTCACTATAAAACCGATTTTTAAGCAGGAACTATCACATAATCAGGACACCTGGCTCATTAGGAGATGTTCTCAAAGATTACAGAATTCTGCTGAAAAGCAATCAATAGATATTAATGAAAATAATTTGATAAGTTCTAAGTTTTAGTTTCTGCGTAGCCTGAAGAGTGCATGCTGCACAGAAATCTAAATTGAGTAGACTAAATGCATGTAAGCAGAGTGGCTTAATAAATGGACTTAAAAGCAGTGCAGAAAATGTTGTGATACATGTACAATGTTTGTGCCAAAACAATTGCCTTTAGTGTTGATTAGTAGCAAATTTGTTGAGAAAATAAGGGTTTAAGACAAAATTGATGAGAATGCTAAAGTAGTGAATATTCATAGAATCATAGAATACCCGGTTGGAAGGGACCTCAAGGATCATCTGGTCCAACTTTTCCTGGCAAAAGCACAGTCTAGGCACAATGGCCCAGCACCCTGTCCAGCCAAATCTTAAAAATGTCCAATGTTGGAGTACCTTCCACTTCCCTGAGGAGATAATTCTGGTAGCCGATTGTTCGTATTGCGAAAATATTTCCTTTTGTGTCAAATAAGAATATCCCCAGGATTAACTTGTAAGTGTTACTCCTTGTCTTTTCCTCGTGGCTCCTTGTAAGAAGAGTCTCCATTTTCTTTGTAGCCCCCCTTGAAATGCTGGACCATGGTGACAAGGTCTCCTCTAAGCATTCTTTTCTCAAGGCTGAAGAAACCCAGTTCTCTTAGCCTCATATGGCAGGCTTCCCAGTCCTTTGATGATCTTTGTGGCCTTTCTCTGGGGCCTGTCCACGTCTTTCTTGCATAGCGGTGACTGAAACTGAACGCCGTATTCCAGGTGTGGCCTGACAAGTGCTGAGCAGAGTGGGATGATGACTTCTTTATCTCTGCTGGTGATGCCTTTGTTGTTGCAACCCTTTAAGCTCTTCTTGTAGATGAGGGTGATGTTAGCCTACTTCGAGTCTTCTGGGACATCCCCAAACTCCACAACTTCTCAAAGACTATGGAGAGCAGCTTCACAACAACATCAGCCAGCTCTCTCGACACCCATTGGTGGATAATGTCAGGGCCCATTCTGTTCTTCCTTCACTGACGGTGGGTCTGTTTGCATCAACCTGGATTTTTTGTTCCCAAGGCCCAACAGTGCTGGCATAGACAGAAATTAAGAAACTGTTGAGAACCTCTGCCTCAGTTTCTAATGAGTTTGGGCACTCATTACAACCTACTATCTGTAGTGAAGTCTCCTTCCTTACCAGTTCTGTATGGGTGGAACCATCAGACATCTCTGGGGCTTCGTAGAAACACTGGGTTTAACTCTGAGGTGAATGCCCACCATTACGGCAGAGACCTGGAGCACTTCCCTGGGCTGTGGGCCTATGAGCAGGGTGCACGGCGCTTCTCACATGAACTGCTGCGCTAACTGCTGCCTCCTCTTGATCCCTGTTGGCAAGCTCTTTTTGCAGTGCCCTGGTCGCTAGTGTTCCCTAGGGATGTTATATCTCCTGAGGTTGCTCCTGGCCATGCCCAAACCGCATCAGCTTCTCTCTTGCTTGCTCCTAGCGGGGTTCTCTTCGTCAGGTTTTCTTGGCTTTGGGAACCCCCCTGTACACCTAAATCTAGAGCTCAGCCACAGAGCTTACCATTGCTTCAGCTGTGTGCCTCGCCAACTGAGTGTTGCTTTCAGTTTTGCCACTTTAAAAAAAACTTTTTTGAAAGTATTGCATCAGCATTGGTAAATTGGGCAAGTAATCATTGAGACACTTTTCCTGTGAGTGATACACTGCCATGTTTGTTCAGGCTGGAGCTAATATTTTATTAAAATAACCTCTGGATTTACGTACTGAAACTGAAATTCACTGGGATGTTATCACAGAGTCACAGAGCAGCTGAGGTTGGCAGTGACCGATGGACAGCACCCAGTCTTAATCCTCTGCTTGAGCATGGGTCAACAAGACCATGTCCAGTTGGGTTGTTTCCATATGAGAGGTTGTGATAGAGACACCACAACCTCTCTGGGTAACCTGTTCCAGTGTTTGACCACGCACACAGTACAAAAAGTGTTTTCTTGTGTTCAGGTGAAATTTCCTATTTTGAGTTGTGCCCATTGTCTCTTGTCACTGGATAGCTCTGAAAAGAGTCTGGCTCTCTGTTATTTACACTCTTCCATCAGGTAAAATGGGTAAGATCCCCCTGAGGCTCTTCTTCCCCAGGCTGAGTAGTCCCAGCTTACATGGCCTCTCCTTGTATGAAAGATGTTCATGCCCCTTCTGCATCTTTGTGGCTTTTTGCTGGATTTTCTTCAGTATGTCTGTGTCTTCCTTGTACTGCAGGCGTGTCTCCCCAGTGCTGAACAGAGGGAAGGATCACTTCCCTTGACCTGCTGGCAGTGCTCAGCTTGATGCAGCCCAGATGCTGTTGGGGTGGCAGTTGAAAAAAAAGTGTTTAATACACTCTTGGGTTTAATCAGAATGTATCTTTTATAAGGAATTTTGAAAGATATGACTAATCTTAGAAGTCTGCTTAGTACCATTGATCTCTAGATGAACATTCACAATGTTTGTAGGTACTGGAAAGTTTAGCACCTTTGTGAAAAATATCCTTTCAAATAAACTCTATCCTGAAAATCTTATCACACTTATTTTTTTCTTTTTTTTTTTTTTCTGTTTACAAATTTATTATTTGAAAGTACAAACTGCCAAGGAATGAGGAGCTGTAGTCACACACTGGAGCATTTGACAAAAGAGCAGTGGAACATACTGAGGAAGATTTTATGCATTTTAGTCTAATTAAAAAGACAAATGAAAACCTTCCAGACTCTTGTTGCCAGAGCTACTCCTCAGGATGAGACCTTGCAAAGATAAATAAGGTTTTTGAGCATGAGTTGGTCTGTAAAACACATCCTCAGCTCCTATTTTCAATTGGGAGCATGGAGCTCTCAGTAGCAGATCGTGTTTTGATTAAAAGCTCCAACACTCTTGCCAAGCCTTGCATACAAAAATGTTCAGAAAAGCGTGCATGTAGGTCATGGAAAAGGTGAAAAAAATGGTGGAAAACATTGAGGTGTGGACTCTCTTGTTAGAAATTCCAAGTATGCAGAGTCTACCCAAGGCGTGGTGCTCTAGGAACAAGACTTGGCACTCCACAGATCAGACCTGCCAGGGCTGTGTGTACTGGAAGGGAGGTGTCTCCTATAAATCTGGTCCATTTCCACTGGGTTCCTGTCTGCAGCTGACCAGGGGTTTTGCCTTACTTTAAGGGGTGAAGAACACACAGAAGAAATATCAGGAAAAAATAAGAGTAATGTGATGTGTCTGTGTCCTGAAATGTTTTAACGTGGCTTTAAACGAGTAAGTCGAATAAGCCAATTATGTTTTGACAGATCTGCCAGTAAAATAGGCAGCACATGAAAAGCTGTGGAGAGCTTATGTTACCAGCCAAGGAAATTTCTCTTTCGTTAGGTACTCTAATGTTGTCTGGAAAAAGAAGCCTGCAAATAATTCAACCACTTTGAAAGAAAGAGGTCTTAGTGGGCAACAGCTGTAGCAGATTGAAATATCTCAATCCAGTGCATGACACATCGAGATCTAATGGAATAAATATTCTGGTACACAGCTTTATGCATATTTAACCTCCATTAATACCTCTGAAGTAGTCCAGGTGTTTGTGAGACTTGCTGACATTGCCACTAGGCTGTTTGTAGTGAAGTTCCGTACTATTTTGACTTTGTTTTTCAGTGTTGTTTATTTTTGGATGGTGAGGAAAGATCTGGAGATCCGTAGTCTCCACGAGGCTATGGAAGCACTGGTTAGAGCAAAGGTGTGTTCTGCAGAGTCACATGCTATGCTTGTAAGTTGCTCATCAGTTGCAGCACAAACTTGTCCCTGTCCTGGACTCCTTGATTCTAGATAAGGTTGGAGAGCTAAATGTTTAAAATAGGTGTCTCACTCACTGCCTTTTTTCTTTTTATTTGTGTTTTTAAAAAGATATAAAACATACATGTTTTGTTATTTAAATTGCTAGTAGATTGTGAGTGCCCTTAAGAGAGTTCCCTGTATTAGATAATTTTTGCAATGTATGCCATTGTCTTTGCCAATTATTAAGAGAGAGCTGTGTGTTCTTGTCCAACTCTTAAGAAATTAAGAGTTGTAGAACTTTTTATACTTCTAAAATGTAAAACTCATTAAGAATTATCAATAAGGCTCAGGGATTAATTACTCTTCTGTTTTGCTCGAAATGGCATAGTAGCTTTATAGATTTACTTTCTTGTTCCTTTAGTCTTTTGGCTAGTGTAAAGCAAGTTGATTTAACATTTTTGAAGAGATCAGATGACCTAATTTCTCATAAAATTTAGACTTGAGAAAAAATGTTCTTAAAGTACCACTCCTGTTTGTGTTCCTATTTTATATAATTTAGTGTGCTGCTGGATTTCTTTATAGAAGGATGTGCCTCAACAGCATGGAAACAACTTACTAAAATAAAAATGTCAGAAGGAAGCTGATTCTTTAGCTGAAAACACAAATTGGTCTTTAATGAGATGATAATTCTGGCACTCTCAGAGATTTAGATTAGAAGATTTTAGGCTTCTTAGGCAAAAACAATCAGATGGAAGACCTGGTGGAGTTTGGGTTAATGCAAGTTCTAAATGCAGTGCAGTTCCAGAGTAAAAGAAGCAAAAATTAAAAGCTGAGTATTGAAACCCAGAGACAGATGGATATTACTGTTGTTTCTTCCTTTTCCCCTCTAAGTTATTTTCCAGATGTTTTTTGCAAAACTACTTGCATAAAGGGCTCATTAAGCAGAGCAAAATTCATCATGGTTTGGAATCACATTTGCTTACCTTTGTCCCCATGTGTGTTTACTTATATTTAAAATAATTAATTAGGACAATATTTTTTAATACTATAAAGGGATGCAATAGTTCGTAAACCCTTTTTCTTTTCTCTGGTAATAAATGTTCTTATACTCAGAAGCAGAAGAATAAGAGTGCCAAAATGTTTTTCTGTATAAATTCAATATTTCTAACTGGGAAAAGTTGCTATTAATATCTCAGAAATTCCTTTTCACTCTGTAACTCTGTGGGATCTGATGCCTTTGTACACTCATTCTCTTTTTATTTTGTCTCTCTTAAGTCATTTGCTTTGGGGTGCAAGAGCTGATCTTTGCTCTTCAGCACTCCATTCCAGGTACAAAATTCTCTCAAGTGTTTAAACTAGTGTAGAATAATGTATCTGCTCTGCTTTCTCAGCATTTTTTTCTGTGTAGTTTCAAAATAATATATGAACTTGTTATGATTTGAAACTGGGATATATATAGCTAGTATTGTCTTCAACAAATATACCTTGTTCTTCAGTATGTTAAAGACCGAGAACTGTTAGTAGAAGTGAGCATAACTCTGGATGAAGAATTGTGCTGCTCTACACCAGATTATATTTTTATTTTACTTTTTTCAGAAAAGGAGTACCTACAGAATTCCATTTTACCTTGGTAAGGGGAATAACTAAAAGTTTTAGCCCTTAATTGGTTTGCTTTGTTGTCATGTTTTTTTCAAATATAGATATAATTACAGGAACTTCCTAATAAGTTTCTGGCTGAATTTTTTTCCTATTAGGCTACTGAATAAACACAGGATTTATTGCAAGAAGTAACAAAACAGGGGAATTACATGAAACAATCTAATAAAATGGGATTCAGAATTTGAGAGACCAAAGTTCATTATCAAACTTCTATGAAAATTATCAGTAAAAATCAGATGAAGAAAAAAGTCCTTTCAGTTCTCAGACAAACACTTTTATTTGATAACCCTTCAGTGTAAATTAATGAGGCCTCGGGGTAATCTGGATAATGAATGAATTGAAATGGTGCTTCTACATCCCCACACCAGCCGTGCCTGAGGTGCACCAGTTCATGTCAGCTGTTAATAACCAAGCTGAAGGACCCCCACTGATTCCTCTCCTCTTCCTTTCTTTTATCTGGTACAATTACCTGGCATGGTTGTTTTGCAGGTGAAAAGACACTATATGCCACATGCTCGTCTATACATGCACCCATGGCTGCTGGGTCTTGGCACACAAGGGGAGATGATTCATGACAGGTTTTCACACTTCAGCTATTTAATGGCAAGACTAGTCAGGCAACCTTTTCCCTTTCTTTTAAATTTGTCCCCAAAATGGATAATGAGGACTTAAGTGAAATGCTGACTGTATGATGCATATGAATAATTTCATTTGGAGATACTGGGAGTTTTTCATGTTGTATTACAGGTGTACAGCTTTCTCAATTTGATGCTCTAAAATAACAATTAATAATAATCCAGTTATATTTATGATAAATCATAAAATTATTATTGCATGAGATTCCATGCTAAATTATGATTGCCAAATTGGTATTTCAAATGTTTTACTTGACCTGAACACCTACTTGAGAATTGACATTGCACCATGATTTAGGAGAATCAATATATTATTTCCTATGTTAAAAAAAAAAGGAACCAATGAGATTAAAATTAATATTTTCATCTGGTCCTTTCTGGCTGTATCTATAATATTAGAATATTAATTTGAGGTACAAACTCCCCAGTCATCCATTCCATCTGTGTTTTGAATCATGCACTGGACTGATTCCACTAAAAACCAGGCAATTCTGAAGTCTAGAAGAGCATGTACAAAGGGTTGACTTGGACACGAGCTTGATTTTTTGTCTTTGAAACTGGAACGGGTGAGGTAGAATCCCAGCTACATGATTAGCTGAAGCCACACTTCAGCTTCCTCGATATTTATGATGCTATTCAGCTTATGTGTCTCTTCATGCATAAGTGGTGCAAATATACATAGTTCCAGCCTTCTGATCTATGCTTCCAACAAATATCTAATTAAAATATGTATGAATGCCTACAAGGTTTTAATGTTTTTTTCAAATGGATGTGTACAAGACATGCATATGTAATCTACTTGGTCTGTCTGTTGATACACATAAAACTTTTATATCCTACACTTATTCCTTCCGCCTTTCCTAACAGACTAACAGGAATGGTCAAAATAACTTGCAATGTTTAGGTTTGTCAGACGATCATTTTCTACATAGACAATGGGATACAAAGGCTCAGACTTCAAATCTTCATGGAGATGCTTTAAATACTGCATTTCAATTAATATACACCTTTCTTGTCTTCCCTTGATACATGAGTGCATCCATACAAACACACAGTGCTGCAGAAAGTTGCACAACAGTCATCTGGGTAATGTGTTTGTTATTCCTTTTGTCTACCAAAAAGAGCATGGAAAGAAGTACTGGCTGCAGAAGTACTGGTTGCAGCTATTTACGGCTTGTAACATCCCTCCTCAGGAAGGTGATGTTGAGAGCACTGCGTGTGTGCGTGGATTCAGAGCTTCGGTTCCAGAAGGAAAGTCCAAGATACCTGTAAATGCCAGAGTCCTTTCTCTAAATTCCAGCCAGTATGTTTTGTAGTTCCTCATGGCTTTTAACAGCACTAACTATTTGGCTTCTGTTGACTATGGCTGCTCAACTGGTCTTTTTAGTTTCAGGTGTAGGAAAAACTAGAGAGGAAAGAATAGCTGCTGCTGCTGCTGTGGTAATTGCCTTAAAGTTAATTTTTATTCTAACCACACTTAAAAAGTTTTCCTGGAGTCTGGTGCCTTTTATGGTCTAAACAGAAACAGGACAGAAGTAGTTTCTCTTGTTCATGCAGGTATCTATGTATCTGCCTGGAGTGATGCCCATGTTGTGTGAAGTGCTTCACTCTTCAAGTTTAAATCTGGAAGAAAAAGAGTTGGCAGCACCAAGCAGACAAAGCACTATCCAGAATTGAGTTGATTCTGTGGAATAAGGAGAATCTATGACAAATCAGTGTCAGGTACAGCTGACATCTTAGAGATACGCTGATTTCTTCCCTGGGCCAGAGGAGGCCTGGATTTTAACCTAGGTTGCAACACTGCAAATTCAGTAAGCTGTTAGAGGTCTGACAAGGTGTTTGCATCCAGTTAGAAGCTAGATCATGCAAAGTATATTTTTCAAACACAAAGCACAGTTAGGGTTTTTTTCAAATGCAGTATGAGTCATTTCTAGTATGTATTTTTAAGCCAGTGGGAAACATGTTGAGAGAGTTATTAGAGACTATTAAGAGAGGAAGAGGTATGAATGGTTAGTTGTGAAAAAAAGAATAGAGGTAGTATAATGAGATGTATGTAAAAGATGAAGAAATAATGCAATAGAATGCCAAGCTTTGAAGCTTTATATCTATATTCAAATAGTGAATTCTTTCTTTTTTTTTTTTTTTCTTTCTGTCTTTTAGTTGACTTCTGTGTTTGTAATGCTAACCTTTAGGAACATTTGCTGATAATGACCTGGTCTCATTTCAGACCTAGTCTGGAAGCACCTAGAGCTTCAAGTACATATTTAAGGCTAAATGAATTGTCTATGAATCAGCAATTAATGTCCTTTATAAAACAAACCCCAAAGCATGGCAAAAAATTATGGTAGTCCCCAAACTGTCAAAGCAAAAACCATCAATGGGGAAAAATATGAGCAAGGTATGTTCTCATTCTCCTTTGTTTCTCTGGTCTGGGTAGTTGTGGGAGAGGTTTAATCCAACCATATGAAGAAGGTGTTCCTGTAGGATCTCAAAGAGAGCACTACTTTACCAGTGAAAGAAGATGAAGGGTGTGGAGGCTGGGACTAACCAAAACAACCATTTCTCAGATGTTAAGATACTTAAAAGAATCCTTCATTCACATGTTTCTTAGCTTCGATTTTGATTTCACCAGGAAGAAGGGGCATGCACACTTTAAGTTGTGTTGTTTCAGAAGTTTATTCTGCTGAAATACCTGCATTCCCTGCTGTAGCTCATACTGGATTGAAGCTGTAAGCAAAATTACACTGTGTTAGCTACTGAACTGGTCTTGTGGCCTCTGGCAGCTTGACACATTGTCCTGTTTCCTGAGAAATGACAGAGGAGGGACAATGCCTGTGAGGTTGCACTGAGGAGGCCAAAGAACAAATCTGCAATGTTGTTCAGTTGCAGCATCCCAATCCTGCTTCCTGTTGAGCGTTCTGCTGTGTGAGTGTCACCACGGCTTTTCACCAAGATGTGTTGAACGGCCATGTGATGTGATTTGACAGTATATCAGATGGACAAAGACAGAAATACGGTGATCCTAGAAGCAAGGTGCCATGAGATGCAATTAATGGTATGTGTCAAGAAAGGGCATAGCTCAGGAAATGTAATACATTATTAGAAATGTACCAGAACAGAACTGAGATCTTTTATGTCCAGTTCTTCTCCAACGTGATAGTAACATATGCGTTCATTAAAAAATGCTTATTTCTTAGTTTATTTGCCAGTTGCAGTGACTGGGGGTNTTCCCTGCTGTAGCTCATACTGGATTGAAGCTGTAAGCAAAATTACACTGTGTTAGCTACTGAACTGGTCTTGTGGCCTCTGGCAGCTTGACATATTGTCCTGTTTCCTGAGAAATGACAGAGGAGGGACAATGCCTGTGAGGTTGCACTGAGGAGGCCAAAGAACAAATCTGCAATGTTGTTCAGTTGCAGCATCCCAATCCTGCTTCCTGTTGAGCGTTCTGCTGTGTGAGTGTCACCACGGCTTTTCACCAAGATGTGTTGAACGGCCATGTGATGTGATTTGACAGTATATCAGATGGACAAAGACAGAAATACGGTGATCCTAGAAGCAAGGTGCCATGAGATGCAATTAATGGTATGTGTCAAGAAAGGGCATAGCTCAGGAAATGTAATACATTATTAGAAATGTACCAGAACAGAACTGAGATCTTTTATGTCCAGTTCTTCTCCAACGTGATAGTAACATATGCGTTCATTAAAAAATGCTTATTTCTTAGTTTATTTGCCAGTTGCAGTGACTGGGGGTTTAGGAAGAGTGAAAAGCTCAGATGTTTATGCGCAAATTAACAAGTTGCCTTTAATTAAGGTGAAAATTAGATTCTCAATGAGAACCTACAGTGAGTACAGACAACAGTATTTTGGGTATGAGTGGAACATGCGTATCTAAGTATTGATGTTGTTTAAAAGGCATCATAAAACCCAAACCCCACACCATTTTCAGATATTCAAAACCACTTTTTGTATTTAGTTTTTCACACAAAAACCCTATTCTTGTGGTGGATGAGTCCTTCCACTACATTGACCAACTTTCTACCGTTGGGACAGTATGAACTAATAACATTCCTGTGTCAAAGGGAGTCATCATCATTAGCAGAGACTCTTAGCTACTTAGGTATGCCTGAGCACAGGTCCTGAGAAGTTGTTGCAGCCTTATGCTGGCACAAGATCTGTGTATGTACAGGCGGTGGTAAGATCAAGGCTTGTAACAGAATTGTGATTGTGGATCAGGACTTAAAGGCCTGTGAACAAAACCTAAGAAAAATATTTTTTAACAACTAAAACTTAGTGTACTAGATTATTATTATCTAGAACCATAAACCACCTTATCCAGTTCTAAATATGGCAAAGTAAATTTGAATTGGCATTAAACAAAAAGCATTCTTGAAGATGTCTTCTTGGATTTCTGCATGTGTAAGTACGGTGGGGGCAGTAAGGGTGTGAAATAACACAAAGACAGAGGCATGCCAATATGTTTAAGTACAAATGTACTCTTGTTGAAAGAGAGAGAGAGAGAGAGGTATGTCTTGATTAAAAACTCTTACTACTTCTCTCTCCTTAAGCAGGTCAACTTTTAAATCATCAGTTATATTATTCATTATGAACAGCCTAATGAGGCCAGAATTTGGTCCTGTAAGATTAATTTTTGCAGATAGGAAAGCTGTGTTGTCCCTGTCATTTGATTTATTCAAAAATATGACTGAACAGGCTATA
>VZTO01028112.1:0-12555 GCA_013400615.1 Syrrhaptes paradoxus | reverse complement strand
TTTTTTGCCTTACTTTTTTTTTTTTTTTTTTTTTTTTTTTTTGGAAATGTTCTTGTCTGCTTCAGCTCTGTGGGGCTGATTGTCCTGTGAGATATGATGTTACTGAATGCCTTTAGCCTACCCAAGAAGAAAGCTATATTTTCTGTGTTGAAGTCACTCAGCTTGGTGGGACAGGTGTTGCTGGAACCTGAAAAGTCTGCTGGTTGAGTGGAAGAAGAGATGGGACTTGTGGGTGTGATTTAACAAATCTATTTTGTTTGTACCTTTACATTCTTCACTACTATAGTTGGACAGGAAGGAGACAACTTGNGTAAGATCAAGGCTTGTAACAGAATTGTGATTGTGGATCAGGACTTAAAGGCCTGTGAACAAAACCTAAGAAAAATATTTTTTAACAACTAAAACTTAGTGTACTAGATTATTATTATCTAGAACCATAAACCACCTTATCCAGTTCTAAATATGGCAAAGTAAATTTGAATTGGCATTAAACAAAAAGCATTCTTGAAGATGTCTTCTTGGATTTCTGCATGTGTAAGTACGGTGGGGGCAGTAAGGGTGTGAAATAACACAAAGACAGAGGCATGCCAATATGTTTAAGTACAAATGTACTCTTGTTGAAAGAGAGAGAGAGAGAGAGGTATGTCTTGATTAAAAACTCTTACTACTTCTCTCTCCTTAAGCAGGTCAACTTTTAAATCATCAGTTATATTATTCATTATGAACAGCCTAATGAGGCCAGAATTTGGTCCTGTAAGATTAATTTTTGCAGATAGGAAAGCTGTGTTGTCCCTATCATTTGATTTATTCAAAAATATGACTGAACAGGCTATAATTTATAAGGGGAACTATAATGGTCATAAAAATAAAATATGTAATTTCAACTTCTGCTGTTCCTGGCATGAAATAAGAAACATTTGCAGCAGTCATTAGGTCATAGCTGAACAATATATTAGCCTAAGTCAGGAAAAAAGTAAACAGCGGATTAACTTTGTCCTCACTAGTGGTGTCACTGGGATCAGTCTTACTTACATTGAAACAGACCCTGACTAATGTAGCATAAACAAAGTAATTAAATATATCAATCTGAATGCAAATGGTGGATACTTGTGAAACAACACTGTGTTAATCACTTGCCCTTTCAGGGTGGAAGAAGGGACCTGAGCACTTTCAAAGAATCAGTAATCCAAAATTAAATAGATTAATTATGTTTCAGGTATAGCTACTGAATACATGAATGCCCAAAGACCATGAAATAAAAAGTTTCCTAATATAAGGAATGTGAATATTTAACTAGCAGGCTATGAATCTTGATACCCTTTAGAACCGGGATGTGTTAAGCATTTCTTTCATGCATCTTGCAGTTAAATACAGAAATAATTAACTTACACAGTTGTTGTCTGGCCTTGCTGAAATCAAACTGATAGAAATATTTTTTGAGAAATATCTGACCCTTGTTTAGGAAAAAAGGTATTTAAACTACAATAATCTGGTTAATCTGAATTGAATTGGATGGAATATTTTTTTATATAATTTAATCTGCCACTGAATCTTATTTCATACCCTGTCTGTAACAAACAGTATTGTATCCATGGTTCTCATGAGCTGCGTTCATTCAAAAATGGTCCATGGTAGCTCCATTGTTCTTCTTTAACTTNTCTTGTCTGCTTCAGCTCTGTGGGGCTGATTGTCCTGTGAGATATGATGTTACTGAATGCCTTTAGCCTACCCAAGAAGAAAGCTATATTTTCTGTGTTGAAGTCACTCAGCTTGGTGGGACAGGTGTTGCTGGAACCTGAAAAGTCTGCTGGTTGAGTGGAAGAAGAGATGGGACTTGTGGGTGTGATTTAACAAATCTATTTTGTTTGTACCTTTACATTCTTCACTACTATAGTTGGACAGGAAGGAGACAACTTGGCTTTATAAACATCGATTTTTTTTCATGGCATTGCCCAGGATGTGGTACATGAAATACAGTGGCAACGGTCTGCCTGGTGACACCTGGAGCAGCAAAGAAGAATGTGATTAATAGAAAAGCAGAGTGCAGTACAGTGAAGCACAATGGCATAAAATAATAAAAAGATGAAAAGATCTTAAACTGGCATGCAGTCATACAGCAGAATCATTGCCGTGTGGACAACTGGGTATTGTAAGCTGTGCACAGGACTATGCAGAATGCAGTTATCAACAGTGGTCCCAAATGGAAAGAGAAGGAGAATGCACGTGTGTGCATTTGAACAAAGTGTAAGTCTGTGTAGTTCAATGTGATGAGCACCCAGGGAGAAGATGAATATAGAAATAAAGGTTCCCATAAATGTTCCAGTAGTAAGGTTGCTGAGTGAAAGGATGAGCAATATGAAGCCCTGTATTATTTTGGAATACACCAGAACTGACCAGCAGCTTAGCATCATGGGTAAACTGAGGGTTCTGCTTCTAGCTCAGATAACCACAGTTGTTGTCTAAATCAAATACTGATATTGGCCGTTATCCAATATGGCGTGCCCCTACCAAAACTGGGTGAGAAATAATAAGTTCTTTGGGGTTGTTCTGACCATCTTCAACACATTTTTGGAAGGTGTTCCTGAGCATGGACTCTTTGTGGGTCCAGATATATCCTCGGTTAACATAACACCAGGTACACCTGCCATTATGGTGATAGTACTCTTACTCAAAAGACAAAGGAAAGAGCAAACTATGGTAATGATACGAGATGCTGGCAAGCAGTGAATATAATTTTATTGCAAATCAGCAGCAGATAACAGGCTCGTACTTGCAAGAGGTGATGCAGAGCACAGGAGATGCATGGAATATCCTTTTGAAAGGCTTCTGAGAACCTTATTGACCCTCAGGTTTGGTGTAGGAGAGCTGGAAGAAGTCTGATATATGAACAACCCGGAGAATCACTGTCACTAGCATCATAGGTTGGAAACAAATCACCAAACCCCAGTAATAATACAAATTATTTGGGACACTTATTCATGGAACAGCATAACAGAAAACATGGAACAGCAACAGAAAAAATTAAACAAAGAAGTTGATATCAAGTAAAAAAATCTATTTGATTTGCAAGATTTCCATTGGGAGTTTTTTTGAAAAGTAATTTGGAGTTTTATTTTTTAAAAAACACCAACATCCCTCCTGTTCAGTGCGGCAAAAACAATAGAGAAAACAGATGAGAAGTACTCTTTAAAGGCCTCAAGGTGACTAAGAAAGGCAAAAGGACACTTAGAAGATGAAGGAGAGGAAACATGGACAGAGAACATTTTATTTTGTTTATTTATATTTTACTGGTTCAATTTTTATGGATAACATGGATTTACTGTTAACTTCTTTCCTCCTTAATGTGTTAGGAAACAAACAAGAACTGCCATTCTGTAGTTTTTTACCATGTCCCTCAATCCACCAGAGTGACTGTCACTGTTTAAGATGCCTGACAAATCAGGTATAATACTATCTGGAGGAACAGAAGGCTCCTTAAATTGAGCTATCCACTCCTCAGAGGAGCACAGAAGCTTCTGNAATGGTTCTGAAATTTACGTGGTCACTTTCTGCTGTAAAAGCTTGACCTAATTACAAAGGAAGCAATTATCCTGGAGTTGTAAGCTCGAATGTTTTTCCTGGCTAGACTGAACTCCAGTAATTTCAGTGGAGTTCATATCTACATTATATATAGATTAATATATAGATCTGAATTCTCCAATAGCAGTGTGAGGGGCCATTAAAAAATTCTCAGACTGCAAGATAGTACAGTAAAAGGAGTACAGCCAGTGGAAGGTAATATAAACACGTATTTGATTGATTTACTTCAGGCCACCAGCAGACAATAAATTCGGTTCGTTACTTTACATTTATAAAGTGGATCTCATGTAAAGACTTTGAAGTGGTACAAAGAATCAATAAGAAGATACATAAGTGAAGAAATTCAGTTGAATATTGACTGTTTCCCTTTAGTCATTGACTGCATATAGCAAGTGGACATTTTGCTCTATCGGCCTACAGTAGGTGGGCATATATGTATATATATGTGTGTGTTTGTATATTTTTTTAAAATATAAGGTGTGTCATTTTGTCCTTTTAATGCAGAGTCATGGCTAAAATTCATTAGGTTAAAACACAGAACATTTATGAAGTGGAAGAATTTGTTCAGCAGATGAATGTTTCATGACTACTCTTTTTTATGTCTATTTCTTTAATATATCTTGCATTTAGTCGTAATCATCTTTGATGTAGAAGGCTCTTGAAGAATGCTGTACATAGTAATTAACATAGACTTTACAATACATGGTTTAATTTAAAATTTAATATTCTGGCAAATTTCCTTAAGGGGATTATTTTCTGTTCAGTGAAGTCATCATAAAATTCATAGTGAAAAAAAACATGGAGGGCAAGAAAATTAATTTTGTTTGACAAAGTATTGTGAAATTAATTTTTGTATTTTAGTTAAGTCAGTGGAGTTGCTTCAGGTTTACTTTGTTATGAGATACTGGTATTAGATACTATTTTGTGTTAACAGTAATAATACTGTATAAAGTTGAGCAATTGAAAAATGCAATAAAACTGCATCTGTTAGCATTATAGACATTTATATTGCCCATCATTAAACCTGAAATTCTTTTGGAAGGAATATTAACTGGAAAATGCCATGGGGGCCATGCAAATTATTAATGAATGTGAGTTAAATTCAGAAGGAATTTTTTACTTTAAAAACTAACACTCATATCTCTGATCTAAAAACTAACAGAATAAGGTTTAACCTAAAAACTTGGGAAAAATATTAATGATAATATATTAAGTTCATTTTTATTTTTTGTGAGACAATGTTTATTGATCTCTGAATCTGAAATTTGAAAAAGAATATTCCAAGTGTTTAAGAATTTTGGGGTTTTTATTTTGTCTCTTAAAAGGGTTGAAATTAAGATGGGGTATTTTACTACAAGCATGAAAGTTTTAGTTTGACCCAAATATAAAGTTTTTCACTTCTACTTAGTATATAATATTTTTTTCCATTAAGGGGAAAAAACCCACAAAAACCAAAAAAAGGGAATATAATTCTTCAGGTTCTGTCCTGAAGAAAGCAATTAATGATGGGGAAACAAGCTAGTAATTTCCTTTTACTTAGTGCACTTAACTGTAGTGAAAGTCAATTGTGTTCCACTCAAGGTTTTCTCAGTTGTTCATCCAAGTTGTGTGAGTATCTGCCTGTTATTTTCCCAGATCTTCAGAAACATACACTTAGACCACTTAAATGTTTTTACCTTGAAGATTAAAGATAAAGATTGTGGAAACAGTAGGGATTTTTGTTGCTGTAAATAGTCCTTTAAATGTAATGTATTTAAGTAATGATAGTATGACAGTGAACATGTCAGAAAATGCGTGTTAAATCACTATGTAAAGAGATTGAAAGGTGGCTAATACTTAAAGGAAAAGAGCTGAGTAACTGTAGAAATAGATTTTGTTTCTCTCCCATTGCACAGCCCTTCTGTTACTTGTTATTTAAAATACAAAGCAATTCACAGAATCACAGCAGGGCTGAGGTGCAGTGGGAGCTCTGGAGGTCCTCTGGTCCAACCCTCCCTGCTCAAGCAAGGCCACCTAGAACTGGTTGGCCAAGACCATGTCAAGATGGCTTTTGGATATCTCCAAGGAGGAAGACTCCACAGCCTCTCTGTTCCTGTAAAAATATTATAAAATTCTTATAATATTGTCCAGCATCTGCAATCCAGAATGGTGAGCACTTTGAGAGCCCAAACTGCCACATTAGCAGATAAGGGGTAAAATTACAGGTCTTGTACTCAGTGATTCAGAGCACCATACAGCTTTCTCTGTGTATCCTGCATTTCCATGTGACTTTTTATGAACATGAGGTGTTATTGAATCAAGAAGCAAGGACCCAAGTATTGAGTTATATTATTCTGGCCTGAACCGACCAAGTAAAAAGCATTTGTAACTTCTAAAGTGCCAAGAAGAGATTATATGAATAGTAATCCTTGGTTTTGAGGTGGGCTGCAACGATGTGCAGTGGAGATGCAAGTGTATAGAAGTGCTCTAGACTCCATCAAACATTAGTTGGAAGGGAGTGATGTAAGGAGAGGTTTTGCCATGTGTCTGCAGCACGGAAGAGAGAAAATCAAAAGGAATGAAGGACAGATTTTTAACACAGTTTACCATATTACTCACTGTGGGACGTGATGATTGGGATTGCTTTTGAAATGCAACCACTGGAGAAGGTGCTAAGCATTCTCTGAAAATGCAGAACTCTGCTTCTGGTGGAAGGTCAGAAAATGAATAAATCTTTTCTGAGAAATGTACGGACAAGTAAGGGTGGCGTGGATTTCAGAAAATCTGTATACTCGGGATGAAAAAAAAAATAAAACAAAAACCAGCTCAAAATCAATAGGCCTGGCTGCTACACTAATGAAAATTGAAAGGTGTGGAGGAGCACCAGAGTGCTGACTGATGGCTGCTGTGAAAATTTTTCTTAAAAGGGGTGAAGGCAAAGAGGCTGATAAACTTTTGACTTCTAGTGGCTTTATTCATTAAGCTAAAATAAAAATCAATATAAATTATCTTCGCTTGTTCATGAGAAAAAGCCTTGAGTACTCAAGGTTTAATTATTTTCTGAAAAAATAAGAATACTGTATAGCTGAAAAGTTAAGGGGAAGAATGTAGCATTTCTGAGAAGAATAGAGAAAACTCACACCACGTTTATTTTTTTACCTCATGTCACTGTGTTCTCTCTTGCCTTGTTTTACTGCATGTAGTAAAACCACGTTAGTGTCAGCAAGAGACAAAAACATCTGTTTAAGCATGTTTCTCTTTTGGCATTTCTGTTCATTGAAATACAGTTGTCAGCAAAGAGCTTTCGCGTACTCAGTAAAACCAGGACATGGTAATTTGTTCCAACTGCCCCAGGTTTAACGTAAGCTTCTTTGTCACTCATATTTTGGGGCAGAGCAATGTGCTAGTTTTGAAAGGGTCTGGGTTGAATATGGCCTCTGCAGATATCCTTAGATAAATTTATATTTTCTGTGAGTCATTGTCACTGTTTTTGACAGAGATGTATGGTAATAAATTCTTTGAGATCTAGATGAGAACAGTATTTAATTGAAGATGGACATTATTAACACTGTTTTGCCACAGTCTACATCATGCATATTTTTCAACATTTATTTTTCAATATCAAATGATAGTGGATTCAATATCAAACGATAGTGGATTTAGGTATTTATTCCAGTTGTACTGAAGTTAAATATAAAGCCAATATTAGTTACGAAGGCAACAGGATCATCTTTTGTTTCTGCCCAATCAGAAAATTTAGCGGTGAATACTGGTATGTCAATCACTACTTAAGCAGTATGTTCCACTCTCCAAAATTTACCTGGGCAATCAAAATATTGTTTTATTAATTTAAAAATAACTGCTTTGCCTTTCTTGCACCAAGACTCCCATCTTCTCTTTTCTATACCCATATTCATGTTGTGTAGCTTTATGGTGGAGTATTTTCTGTTCCTCATTCCTGAATTTAGTAAAAAACAATTAAAAACACATGCCACACCAAAGCGACATGTGTCCCTGCATGGGGTTCCTCTAATGCCACATCCTTCATTCTAGCTGCCATTTGCTCCTTTGAATTCTCCCCTTGGCATGTTACATGATCTACAGCTCAAATTTTCTATGATGACAATTGTGTTGGGTGGAAATTATCTCAGTAAAGCAGTCTGCTAGCCCTCAGTCATACTGAAGAGAGTACTATAGATTTGGATTTAAAAAAAAAAAGTTAATTCTTCTGTAGAGCCTATGAACCAAGCAAGGCACTTGAACTGAGAACTGTATGCCCCTTATTCAATGCAGTTTTGTTTAATTAATTGTAGAGTATTTTCTAGGAAACAGTGACTATTGAATACTTTTCATTTCATCTTGATGCAATCTAAAGACTTTCCATGTGATGATAAATTGTTGTCTCTTCATTGGTTTATATAGCTTCATTACCCAGAAAGGATGGCAGTACGATCTTTGTATTTGGCATATTAGAAAATTTGTCAAAATCCACAAAGTATTTGGGAAAGCACTGAAAATTGCAGGATACATATTTGTCCTGAAATTTTAGGGTTTGAAAGTTGTTGGGTTTTCCTGCATGTTTATTGAATTGCATGTTTATTTCAGTCAGTCAGGCTACTCAATCTGGACATAAATGGCAGGAGGCTGGCTGGGTGGAGTTAATTTGGCATAAGAAATGACACAATAGTGTCACAGAAAGTTCATGCATTAAATTTGTTATCTAGTGTTTCAGGACCATGTAGAGATGGGGTTAACAGTCTTAACAGCTATTTTCTTCTCTGTTTTGAGCATTGTGTGATGTCTTTTGAATCTTTGCTCGTTCTGTTGGATGTTTTATGTTGGATATTGTCAAGTATCATGGTAGTAATTCTACCTTCTTATTTCTGGTAGAAGATTTAGTGATGCCTAGAGTCTGTTCAGCCTTAACTTCTCTCATTCCCGCATTGTTTCAACCTCAAGTTTTGTACCTTTGATAAAGCAATGCTGTCCTCCCTTACACAGAGAGCAAGTGCCAGGAGTTTCTCACCTTTGAGTAAACAGTTCTCAAAAGCAGATCAAGCTGCCCTCTCAGTCAGCTTCTGTCATCTGTGGATTGAGATGCAACACCTTTTCAGCC
This sequence comes from Syrrhaptes paradoxus, assembly GCA_013400615.1. Classification (NCBI taxonomy): domain Eukaryota; kingdom Metazoa; phylum Chordata; class Aves; order Pterocliformes; family Pteroclidae; genus Syrrhaptes; species Syrrhaptes paradoxus. Next base: position 3,881 of record VZTO01028112.1, on the reverse strand, counting down.
CATGATACAAAGGAATGGTATATCTGACATGGCACCAGGTACATTTGACTTGGCCTGGATCAAGTACTTGGGTACATAACTGCAGTGAGAGAGCTAATTCAGCCTCCTGTACAAGTCCAAAACCAGATTCAAATAGACTGTGAGCATCTGAATGGGCTTTTATTGCGGGTTGTGGTTTTTTTTTTTCCTTTTTTTTTTCTCAAGAAGGTGAATGTCCAAAAAATCAGAATTGTTTTCATAATCATTATTACTTTGCAATGTGACATATGATATTGTTTAAAAATTCTCCATTCAGATAAGAATATCTTGTCAAGTTTCCCTTAAAACCCACAGAACATCCAAGTGAAAAAGATTCAGGGAAGTGACTGAAATATGAAAATTGTTTGGCTTGTAAGGCAAAGTTTTCTGTGTGCAATGGTGGGGTATACTGGGTAGGCTTTTGCATCCATAAGAGTAACAGACACTACCAGGTACTGTATTTTACAGCCTCTTTTAGTATTTAATTTCAAGATTATGCATTTGGATATTAGAGAATGCTCTTAGTCACTTGACTATTTGAGTACACTTGGGTTTGTATGTAAAATTGCTAGGATATATTCTGATTACATTTGGAACATGCATATCTTCTCAAAACTGCATATGACAGCACAAGTGTGTGTGTATGTAAAATTGTGTGATATTTCAAGTCACGACAGACTATTCGTGGTTTCAGAATTACCATTTTAAGTAGTGTTCTACATTTAGCAGCCTTTGAAACCTTGGCGAGAACTGCAGCTGACTAAGAATTGATAACTGTTTTTGAACTATGTCTTTTTACGCTGTTTTCCTTAAGAAGATCATCCTGCCCAAATACTAGGCTCAGTTGACACTCCATTGACTGCCGTGTTCTACAGGGTTGTAAATGTGAAGGCACTAACCACAAAAATCATTATCTAGTCTTGTCTTTGACAAAATATAGAAATTCACCTAAATAAATCTTTTATTTCATATTTAAATGTTCTTATTCAGCACTGGGCCCTAATGCATTTAAAAAANTTAAAAAAAAAAAAAAAGACAACTAGTGAGAATGAATTAGTCACCTGTATTATAATTTCTAACACTGTCACTTTAAGACACTAGTATTCTAGATTTTAAGAATACCTGAAATTTTATTCAGATACCCACTTTTTAAAATAAGTTGATTTCTTGAAATAAAACAATAGGAGAGAGAAGAAAGAATAAGTTTTTAATAGGCTTTAAGTGCTTAAGTGTATTTAAACCTATGCAGAGTGATAGGTCTCCTCTATGAAGTGCCACAGGCATTTGTAGGATTTCTTAATTGTGACTTTTTTTTCCATTTAACATCTGTTGTCCATGCAGAGTTTTATCAGTTCATAGTGAGCTATCTCTGATATGCACTAGTGAGTTGCCTGGTGTCTTCCTTCTTTTCTTTTTTCTTTTTTTTTCTTTTTTGTGTGTGTGTGTGCGTGTGTTGTGGTTTTTTTTTTTTTTTCCAAGAATAGCTGCAAACACAACTTAGCCTGCTGAAGCTAGAAGGTGTGCTGGTGTCCCAGTACTACAATTACAGTCAATACACAGTAACAGAACAAACCCAACGTCACTGTAAAACTGTGAGATAAAAACCTCTTACTCACACTAACAGGTGTGTCTTTGACCAACTGGCATAAATGATGCATTTTCCAGATTCATCAGTTCACACATATTGGAAACAATCTGTTTTTTCTTAGGGTTTGCTCTTTTTCTTTATAACTAGGGATGACAGTTATTTATATCAGTTGTGGTGGCAGCCAATTGAGTTGGTTGAGTTGGTTGTTATGAATTGGTGAAGTAGTGTTAATTGTCTGGACTGTTGCTTGGAGGTGTCTTTAGCACATTTAACCTGACAGCGTGGGACAGAGCAAGGCTGGGTGCAAGGGGGCTTTGGTGGAAACACAACTTGTTTTATCTTTGTGCCTGAGGATGGATTGCCTCATTAGTCATGCCAGTACTACCCACAGGGCCATGTTGAGAACCAAAGAAGATTGAACTAGTTTATGGAAAAATGAACTGAAGTCTGTCGAAAGGGGAGCAGGTAAAGAGACAGATTTCTTAAACATGTAATTTCAATAAAACCTCAGCAGAATTAAAATCATATTCTTAATAGCTGATGCTGAGTTTTTGGGAAGTCAGTCAGCCTTCGTAGCATGCAGGTCCTCTGAGAGCCTGAGATTTGATGCTGAGCAGAATATAATTTCTTTTTGATGTTTCATTCAGAAAATTATTATTTGCTCTTGGATACTACTGTTCATAGGTGGTTCATTTGGATAATGTGGTAGAGCTCTTGCATAGCCTTTTTCCATAGAGATAATGTCACATAGGTTTATTCTTTTATATATGACTCTTACATTTTATTTGAATGATAAAGGCAAGCATATTTCACATTAATATAAAATTAACACAAGCCTTAGTATAAGCACGAGACTAATGTAATGTGTCATAATATATAATGTAGTATAGCACACTGTTATACTGAATCTGCGTCCCTCAAGTTACCTATGCTTCAAAGTTCAGATTTTTCCCAAACCTGTCAAGGCTTCTGCTATAGCAACAGAAATAATCAGAAGTCTGGCATAGTGTCATGGTTTTGACTGGGACAGAGTTAACTTTCTTCACAGTAGCTAGTGTGAGGTTGTTTTGGATTTGTGTTGACGAGGAGCTGATCACATTCTAATAGTTATAGCTGCTGCCAGGGCAATCAAGGACTTTTCGGCCTCTCTGCTGTGTCAGTGTCTGCAGGAGCAGGAGAAGCTGGGAGGGAGCACAGCCCACAATTACTGGCATAGGATTCAACCTTAGGTTTAGGATTGAGACTCAAATTGGCTGGTGGTCTATTCCATATCATGCACGTCATGCCCAGCATACAGCTGAGGGTCTGTATGGAAGTGCTCTCTCTTGGTCATCTCTCCCTCTCTTGGACTCTCAGGCTCTCTTCTCTTTTCTGGGATTGCAGTTTCAGGACTTTCTCTAATCTGGGATTGTTAATCAGGAATGGGCTGGGCCTTGGCCATTGGGAGGTGAGCAGTTTCACTGTGTATCACTCATTTGTGTATTTGTATAATATTACTATTATTATTATCATTATTACATTCTATTTCATTGTAGTTATTAAATTGTTCTTCTCTCAACCCATGAATCTCTTTTCCCTTTACCCCTTTAATTCTCTCCCCCATTCCCAGGAGAGAGCGAGTGGCTGCATGGTATTCGCTTCTAGCTGGGTTTAAACCACAACAGTCCTTTTTGGCTTCCCGTGTGGGGCACAAGTTACTGTTTTCTTTGCTGTATTTGTCTGGGGAATTGGTTTTAGAGTTGAGTGATATATGTGCCAGTTGTGCTATTTGCCGGTGTGGTGTCTCGAGGAGCTGGATTAAGAATATCATGCTGCTGATTAAGAGTATTGTTTTGTTGTGCTGTTGTCTTGTGGTTTACGGTGTGGTAACATTAGCAGCTGAGTAGATTTTGTATTTGTATGCAACAGCTGGCACCGCTCCAAGCAGAGGAACAGCACAGGCTTCATTTCTGGGCTGTGGGTGCCATCTGACAGACATGTTGGCAGTTACACCAGTAACCAGTCAATGGAGGGGACACTTCCCTTCACTCTCCCCTTTTTCTCCACACCATTTACAAAAATGTTTGAGGATTTTTAATATCGTTAGGATGCTCCAACCAGTATTTTGATCCTGTTGCCAGATCTCATGAATGTATGTTAATTCATATATATAGCCCGTGGTCTGATCATTGTCTCTTCATTTATTACGATTAAGCAACTGTTTGCAAAAATCATACAATGCATTACCAGTGATACCGCAGCTGCCACTGCTGCCCCCAGAACAGATATTCTGCCT